>CAEFZY010077055.1:0-42270 GCA_903066815.1 Brachyrhaphis roseni
GCAGAACCCTCAAGCTCCCAGGCCTCTGGTAGAGGACCCGAGCTAAGAGGAAGAAACACCACCCGCGGTGGGTGAGAAGGGAATTTATATATATATATATATATATAAATGCACTATATATAGTGCATTTTTATTGCTGAAAAAAATATCTTTTTTGTTGCATTTTTAATAATTTAATTCTGACTAAAATCAATAAAAAAAATTGTGAGCAGTGATAACATTAAATAAAACAGAAATATGCCATTTTTGGGCAATTAAGTTGAAAGTTTGGTTGCCCCTGGTGACATAAAAAATATATTTTTCCTTTATTGTTGCACTTATGATCAAAATGCAACCCATTTTAGTTCATTGCCTAGTCAATCTCATATTTGAAATCAGCAACCTGTTGACTATTATGAATAAAAGCTTCAAATACTTTTATCAACATTGTGATTGCTGTGTGACACATTCTCAGCTTTAAATCCACAGCAATGAATGGCGTTGTTTAACATAAGAAATAAACAGGAAACTGAAGCTGAAAAGCAGGGAGAGAGTCTCTCTGTAATGTCACGATCATCTATTATTTACAGAAACCAGCAGGAGATGTGGGAGTGCTCAGTTTACAGAGAAATATACATGAAGGATTGGTGTTTCTGAGTCTGACAGCGGGTACAGGTTTTCTGATTTGTCACTTTTATAAAATGTAATATCAGAAACAGGCACATGAGAGGGAATAAAAGACACAAATAACAACCATAACTAGACAGAAATATTACAAATATTTTCATAGGAATTGTTTGCGTGTCTGGGTGAAATGGTGAATTACATTATCCCTACGTTGTACCGCTGGGTATTTGATGAGCAGCAGACATAAAAGGCTTCTGGGATTGCACGCAGCAGGCCGGGGGCCGACGGAAGTGACTCTTTTGGAGATAAAGTGTCACCACAGAGGTGGCTGGGGCAGAAACAGAGGCTGCAGAAGTAACTGCTGCTGACAAAACTGTCACATAACCAATATCTACTGGAAATATACAACAGGCGACAGAGATGACAGCTGGCTCTGAGAGGACCTCGTTTCCTGGCGAGAGGAGTAAATTAATAATTTGCCGTGTGCTCCCCCTGGCCTTCTGACGATCCACTAGGAGCAACACACACAAATTCAAACCGGTTCTGTACCTGGCCTGTGTTGTAGTTGTTGACGATGACAGCCAAAATGAAAACGGCCATGGTACGATGTTCCGCCTGAAAGAGAGAAAAGCATTCCTCAACCCTCTCACAGTAAGCTATTAATATTTAAACAGCTTCGCATCAAATTAAGCAGAAACAATTGCATGAAACACTTTTTACCGGCGATGGCGGCTGATACTTACAGGCATGTAACTGTCGGCTAATACAGAGAGGAAATACTTGTGTCCGTTGTCTTTCACTAGGTCAGCTTGACATGACTGTGAAGATGGAGAGCAGGAGTTGAGAGGCTTCATTCTTCATTCAGAGTAACATTTATTAAAATGTGTTGCTTTTTTCTCTTTTTCCCAGAACAGACTGAGTAATGACTGAATACTGTTATTAAATCAGGGTCAGTTGAAAAGAACTGTTGTCTTCAAATTTTCCTCAAAAACAAAATATTAGGAAGCACATCAGATTTTCCCCATCTCTAACTAAAATGGGCAACAAAAAAAAAACTGTACTTCAAGCACCTGAGCTGACGCTTCAGCTCTTAAACATCTTTGCATGTTTGTTATTTAAAATGTATTTTGATAAATTTGTAAGACTTTATAATGCCTTTTGAATGTGAGTTTTATTTGCTGGCACAACTCCTCATCTCCAAATTCTTTTACAACAACATTGTTTAGGAGGAGCACTTTATCCCCACAGTTTTGACAATTACTGTTACTCTTAAGTAAAAGGGAAAAAATTAGGAAAAGCACTTTACGCCTCTTTCCACCCATTTCTGTAATGTTTTCCTAAGCCAGAGTGAGATTGTGAGAATGTCACTGATATGAAGAAGAAAAATGCTTCAGCTGAATGCTCCCAGTTTAACTCTCTAATGTCTAATGTCTGAGAAAATGACACTGCAGGTTTACTTCACAATCAAAATGGTGATTAAACATTTATAAAACACGCATTAATGCAACCCTGAGCCTTTTAGTTTAAATTTTGACAAATTCCAAGTGTTTTGATTACATTAATGTGGAAGTGCCAATCCTATGAGGTTTTAAATTAAACAGGAAAGAAACACACAGATGGTAAACATCTGTGTGTGATTGTTTAGCATTACTTACACTATCCACAGCGAGGATTTTGGCCCAGATGAACACCAGCAGCGGCCGCAGCTCCCTGGCTGAACTCTGGAGCAGCTTTAACACATATGGGAAGATCCCAACAGACAGGGCCTGCAAGATCCACAAACAACACAGCACCGGTGCTTACAGGGCAAAGTCATGTGGCATCTCAGCAAACAGGTGTGAGGATAGAGTAAAGCTGAATAAGGCAGCAGACTGGCCCTGATGTAAGTGCTGTTTATCACTTTCTACATTGCTCTTTTATATATTTTTTGAAAAATTAAAAAAATAGAGGTTGGGACAGACAACAGAGCCATAATCTCAATCCTATGGAGAAGCTATTGGTAGGACTGCAAAGGCCTGAAAAGACCAAATGGACTCAGTTACAAAGGTTCTGTCAGGAGGAATGGACCAGAACTCCAGTAAAGTATTGTGAGAAGCTTGTGGTAGGAAACCCAGAAGGTTTGACCCAAATCATAAAGCTTATAAACCATTATTTCCTGAAACTGGCCAAATGTATGTGAACTTCTGAAATCAATAAATTCACAAAAAAATCTCTAAAAAATGTTCTTGCAAAGTTTTCTAGCATTTAACAACTAGATATAATTTTGGAAATTCTAATTGACCTGAAACAAGAGCCTGATCTGACTTAAGGTCAGACAGCAAGAAAAAAAATCTTTTTACTTGGTGAAATATCTGGTTTCAACTGTATGATTACATTTATTAAGGGAAAACAGCATGAAGGGGATTTTTTTAGATTAATTCTTAATATGTGGTCAGTATAACCAAAGTGTTCTTTGTAAACCAAGTGAGTTGAACGCATATTTTGGTTTTATTTCATCTGAAGCTCACGTTTAATTCTTCAGTCGATAATTATTAGACTGTGCAGAGTTTGTGTTTGTTTTATTGCACTGTTGTTTAAATCTTTCAAACCATTTTGATAGATTAAAAAATGATGCAGTTATTGCTATGGTGAAACATATTTTTATGGTTTCAAATTGTATAAACTGCCTTTGACATTCAGGGTTTAACTATGTCAGAATTCACTTAGCAGTGTCAAACAGATATAAAAGAGGTGAACGAACCAGACTGACGGCCCAGGGTCCCAAATCCAGGAACCGTCCAAGCAGGTCCAGAGCCCTCAGCCGATGCACTTGACTCAGGAGAACCTGAAAGGCAGGAAAACAGATCAGAGGTAATCTGGGTTTGCCTACAAAACCGGAGGGAAGTCTGAGATTAAAGGAAGAGGAAGAGCAGCAGGGAATATGGCAGAGAAGGTGGGTTGGAACAGGTGGTGCTCCCACCACTACTAGAACCAGAACCATTACTGAGTGTGTGGGCATGCCTGCGTGGGCAGCTGGGTGTGTCCTCTTGGCTGCCATTTTATTTGGATGCTTACAGAGGTATCGGAGTATGACATCATCTGAGTGGGCGCTTTAACTTACCTGCGTTCATATAATGAAATACCGATGCCAACTGGGAATAATTTAGAAAGCTGTTGTAGCTACACAGGACTATTTATAGGATGCATATGGCAGATGCTAAAAATACATAAATGCTTGTGTTTGCATAGACTATGCAATGCAGCATTAAAGTCTGTGTGAAGGCAGGATGCCGGAGCATCTCCATGTGACTTTCACAGTGTGTGTGGGAACAAGCATATGGAGGACCGCAGAC
Source organism: Brachyrhaphis roseni (assembly GCA_903066815.1). Taxonomy (NCBI): domain Eukaryota; kingdom Metazoa; phylum Chordata; class Actinopteri; order Cyprinodontiformes; family Poeciliidae; genus Brachyrhaphis; species Brachyrhaphis roseni. The sequence continues at coordinate 3,939 of CAEFZY010077055.1, forward strand.
TCACACAAGCATCTCCTCCTACACACGACGCATGAACAGAATCCTCGGGGGGACATCGACCTGTGAGCGTGACCGCAGAAACAGGAGGAGGCTGGGGGAAGACCGAAGCACGTCTGCCTCCAGCTCTGATGAGGAGCGTGGGAACGTCCGTGCTCGTCTGTTTTTACGTGACGTCGGCGCCGCAGAAAAGCCACAGGGCAACAACCCGACCCAAACCTCTGCTGGTATGAGCGCAATCCAACTAAATCCATATCTTTCTTTCATTCTCATCATCACCGACTACATTTGGTGTGCATTATTCATAGAGCAGAAGGCCTGCAAGGAATGGAAATAAAGTCCCAGATCAACACTGCAACATAACAGAGAACGTGAGTGTCTTTTTACCGCTGCAATATCTTTATCTCACTCTGATTCGCAAGCAGTGAGTAAGCGCTGCCTCCTGTTCTCCTGTGTCTGAGCACCGATGCACGTCATGTTGCAGTGCCTCATAAAAATATTCACCCCCCCCAAACTTTTTCATGTTGTGTCAAATTCCAAATCCAAAACCTCGTTGGTCTTAATGAGATGTGCCGACACAAAGCAGTGCATATTCATGAAGTGGAGGAAAATTAATCATGCCTTTCAACATTTTCAACAAATGAAAATGAAAATCACTTACTGATTCTTCTAAATAAAATCTGATGCCACTAATTACCTTCCAAAGTTACAAAATTAGTAAATAAAAGGAGTAAGGGCAAGGAGAGCATTAGTTTGAGAAGCAGTGAAATCACCACTGTGTAACTCTGGAGGAGCTGCAGGGATCCCCAGCTCAGGTGGACATAGCTGCAGACAGGACAACTTTTAGAGGCACAGGCCATGAATTTTGGTGTTTCTGGGAGAGTGTCAAAAATAAAGCAACTGTAATCAGGAAGCCATTTCCAATATGCCATAAGCAATACAGTATAATAGGCACATGCAAAATGCTGTGTGTGGCAGAAAATCCACAGTGAAACACAGTGTTGCAAGCACGATGCTGTGGCGATGGGCTTTTTTTTTTTTCCAGTAAAGCCAGTGAAGTTTGTCAGAGTTGAGGGGAAAATGGATAAAACTGAATAAGAGTACGATCCTAAAAGAAAACCTGTTAGAGGACGACAACCCTGAACATACAGCCTGAGCGGCAACTCCATTGTTTTCAAAGCATATGCAGATGTTAGAATGGCCTAGTTAAAGGCTGGTATTGTTGAAAACTCTGCATGCTTTTCGTTTCATTTCACAATCATGCTTTGTGTTGGTCTATCACATTAAATCCTAGTGACTTGCATTGCAGTTTGTAGTTGTGATGTAAGAAAATGTTCAGGTATGTAAACTTGCGCTCTGTGTGAGGTGCATATGTTGCTTAATAGCTACAGCGGCGTGTGGAGGAACAAACAGGCGTGAACGCCTCTGTTACCGTAGCACTGCGATTTTTAAATGCTGTAATCCCTTCAAACAATCTGCTAATCCTTTTTAGATGAAATAGCTGTTGTCAAGACAACTCAGCACAGTATCTCAAACCTGCTCTAGATGAGTTGTTGCTCATTTTACTAAAGACCATTATTGATGGATTACTCTGCTTTTCTTGTTTCTTGTTAATCTTTCATCCTTCAAATGGTGCCTGAATATATTTGGCATCAAATCATAAGCACTCCAAGGAAATGCCAGTCTTCATCCTCCTGTAACAGTGTGTTTAAACACACAGGATCATCCGGTAACACATACACATATTTTTTTCCAATCACGGTGTTCAACCGCATAAGGTTGCACAAACTGAACGGCTGCTGGAGCTGTTTCCCTGTTGTTTCCAAACAAACACACACACGCACAATCTCACACACAGCATCCACGTGCTCTTCAATCACGGCGCCTTTTTCCTGGCTTTTAACGGGTCCCGACGGGCCCCGCTGTATGGATGTGCTGCTGCTCGCAGAGCGCTGACTCAGCAGGAAATTACCATTCAGCACGGACAGCTTCATGCAGCTACTACGCTGTGATATAATGCAACGCTGCCACTGTACAACCCTGCGGGGAAGATGGCAGTGGAGGTGGAAGGACGAGAGTGAAGCATCAGACTGCAGCCCCCCCCCAACAAATTTACCATCGCTACCAGACACAGGAGCGGCCACAGATGTAGGTTTAGCTGTGGGGCTGTAATAAAAGAAATTAGCCTGAAAGTCCTGAACTGAACTTCCAAGAAGGATTTTCACACTTCTGAGGTAAAAGATGTGGTGAAAAGGAACGCCTGGTGTAATAAATTATAATAAATTAAGCCTTGGAGAAGAGCGAGATCTCAGCATAAGAAGTAGTCCCTGTAGCAGTAATATTCCCGGCTACCGGTACAATTCTGGCAGGTGATTTGTGACTTTAATCAAGATGCTATTGCTTCATAATGGAGAATAAAGCCTTTTCTGTGCAACCTGCAACACTGATGGCTTTTGGTATCAGGTAAAATCGACAGCATCACTTTATATAGCGGTAGTCAGTTTAAGCAGCTGCTTGGCATGCTGTGAACTGTGTTGAGAAGATTGGCCCTCATTCCCCTTGACAATATGCAACAGATGTGGATCTGCAAACACCTGAAACATCTATGCCATGTTTAATTTGTAGCCATCATGTGTAAAAATCACCAAAAACCCACTAGTCAGGCAAAAAAATCCTGATTTTCTCTCATGCTGCATCCAGTGCTGTGTTTTTAATGCTAATGTGATTTTCTTTTTGCTTTTTCAAAAAATAAAGGGAAGACATGCAGTTTTTACACTGTGGACTTAGCAATAATATTGTCTTCAAGACAAAACTGAAATGTATCACAAGAGTAAAGCTGAGTGTTATATTAAATTTCTACAGGATGTCAGAGTACCGTCTATGATACCATTTATAATTATTTTCTAGAACCCTTCTTTAGCACTTCGACTGGGTCATCAATGTATTAGTGCCAATTATCAAAATATTTTAAAAATGTAAATCTAGCAGCCAAAAGAAAAACTGCAGAAAGCAGTTCAAATATCCTTATCTATTAAATATAAGTAGATGTGAATCAAAGGAGAAACATAGGACAAAAGAAAAGAGTGAGAGGAGGACAGAATGGCATCTTCTCACTAATAATAGCAAAATGAAGAAATTATAATACTTTTTTCCCACAGAAATAATAAAAAAAACCCTACTGATAAGTTTCAATTCTTGTAGTTATAGTGTAACATACTAAAGCAAATATTTAATCTATGCTTGATTTCGATGTTAATGTTTCTAATATGGCATATCCTCCAATCACCAGGCTTTGTGTAGATCTGGGTTAATGAAGTGCCATCATGAATACAGAAAACACTGATTATCAGAAGGTGTGTAGGGGTGGTTGTGTGTGTGTACCTGCAGCACTATAGGGAGCTGCTCAGGAGGGTTTCTGTTCTCCACACCCATGGTCAACCAGACCTGAAACGCTGTGAGCTGCTCTGCGAAGAACGGACTGTGCTGTGGACACAAGCAGCAGAAGTAGCATAGATATTAGAGCTTTTACTGCGCTGAATTTCCTTCTCTCTTACACACACACGCACAGCCAGTCTGCAGCAACTAGCTCATCATTTCATAAAAAGGCCCAACATAATGAGCTGAGAGGTGACACTGCACTGCAGCAACAACATAAATCCCGATCGATCATGATCAGCTTACCGTCTCTGTGGTCTCTGCTGCCGTGGCAGGCCACCTGATTGGCTGCTCGCCCCACGTTATTTGATCATGCTGTGAGGTGAAATTACAGCAGGAATCATGCCATGTTTGGGTACGGTAATAGATCTTGAGGAGGGAAATGACAGCACTGAACTGGATGGATGAATTCATTTATGAATAATCACAGCAGGAAAAAAAAAAACTTCACCAAACTTTGACCTTATTCATTGTTTTGTGAAATGTAAAGCATGCTGGGTAGATAATCTGCATTTGGAAAATTACGAATTTGTTCAATTAAAGATTGAAGTAAAAAAAAAAAAAAGAAAATTTTCATCAACAGGAATATTTAATGTCCCTAAACAGCAATTTCACTCTTGATGCCTGAGAAGGGAGCCAAGATTAGGGTACTGGCAAGGAGTCCTTCCAACCTCACAGACCAGCAGAGATCCAAATGAGATACTGTGGCTTGACCTTGAAAGGGTCTTTTTTGCTCAAAAACCCTCCAACGTGGCTAAATTAGAACAAATCAGCAGGGATGAGTGGACAAAATTCCTCTACAGCTGTAAAAGATTCACTGCAGGTTATCACAAATGCTTTATTGCAGTTGTTCACACACAGGTCCATGTACATTTGGATTTTTTTTCCCTTATTAAAAAACATGCTCATTAAAAAGCTGCATTTTGTGTTTACTTGTTTTGTCTTTGACTAATATTTAATTTGGTTTGATGTTCTGAAATGCTGAAGTATGACAAACATGCAAAAACGTAAGAAACCAGGAAGGGGGCAAACACTTTTTCACACCACTTTTCTTTTCATCAATTTTACCAAAGCCTCAGAAAGTAATGTGTATAGCTGAAGAGCACCAGAAAGATCTTAAAGTCTCCTGAATTCAACACAGAGCGGGAAGATCTTCTTTAAAGGCCCTCCGGGGCTCAATTATGATGCTGGTAAGTGTTTTCAGCCTGAGTGCTAGGGAAAGTGTGGAAAGGAAACTGCCCCCAGGGGAGTGATGGAGAAGAAGCCCACCTCCGAGGGCGAGGTGGACAGGAAAAAAAAGCCCAAGATTAAAGTGCTAAAGTCTCCTGAACAGTTTCCATTACAAAGTACAGGTTGTGACTGATCTATCTACAAATCAGAGGACCAAGTTGGCTCATGCATAAAAAAAAAAAAAAATGAGTTGATCGAGATATATGAGCCCATCATCAGTTCAATAAGCCTCTTGCAGCATGTTTTCATTGAACTCAGCATCTCTATCAGAGTCCCCTGCCGTGTCAGTAAATATAACAACAAACACACCAGTGACTGAAAGTGCAGGGCCAGTGGTTTCAGAAAACCGTTTTTTATTTGACACTCATACTTGAGTTATAAGACCTGACATTTTACAATATTATCCACTGGGAATGTGTGAGTATGAGTAATTATCAGAGATGGTGGTGGTGCTGATGGAGGAAAAGCTGCAGAGCAAATGAGAACTGTTTGGTGTTCCCGGACATCAGCGGCGGACAGAAACCATCTATCAAAGATGGCATCCTGTTATCTCTAACATTCCCGTCGCCACTTATAAAAACACAGCAAAAAGTATTTGTCCACGTTTTCAAAGTGTCAGAGTCCCGGTTTATTCCTCAACAACATGCACACAAACACGCGCGCACGCACACACACACACTCACTCTGAAGGCGGTGCCCTCCTCGATGATGGTAGGCAGCTGAGAGAGGCAGATGTCCACGGCCAAGTCCCAGGCTTGCCTGCAGGGATGAAACACGGAGACACAAACCACACTAGAATTACATCATCTGATCTTCAAAAACAACACAAGTCAGGTAATAATACAAAAAAGTTAAGTTTAAATTCACAAAAGCATTACTACAACAATTAGTCAAAGTAATTAGAACAATACAATGATGTATTTACAATTATGTAAATACATCAGTGTTTATTGATGTTTGCGTTTGTGGCATTATTCATATTTGTAATTACAAGAAAAGAAGACAAGAGTAAAAAGAAGGTGCTTGTAATGAAATTCTTATTAATAAAACTGTTTTTTTAAAGAAAATATTACAAATAAATCTATCACATATTATTCAAACTTTAAATTCATTTAGTTGTCTCTCACCGAATAATGAAATCAATAGTTCAAGTTCAAGAAAACTGTATAGTTCAAATGTAGTAATATCATAGAAGTATGATAACAAATCAATAGTGGCACTTTTTCCCAGTACATTTTATTTGAATAAAAGCACTATTTGCTACATCTTATTCAACTGGTCAATAAAACAGACAGTAAATCAGCCAACTGCATGGGAGCAACTCAGTGTTTTTAGACATCTACACGACTTGCTGAAGTTAAGAAGGATTGGAAAGGAGAAGACAGACGAAGAAGAAAGGAGAAGTGAGTCAACTCTGAAAGCACAGGAAACAGAATTTTCAATGAAAACATTTGAAGCTGCAAGATTTAGATGGCTGGGTTTCATTTTGGCATAAACACAAAACCGTGGAGCTGCCTCATTTCAACAGTTCAAGCTGCTGGTGGCATCATGAAGTGGGAAATAATATCTTGATAAAATTAAGGATTGTTTTAATGTCACAGCCTACTTGAGTGTTGTTGCTGACCATTTCCATCACTTTACAACGATGGAAATGTTGAATTAGAAGAATTATTGTTCTTCTGACGGATACTTCAGCAGGATAACGCATCATGTAATAAGTAATCTCAAACTGGTTTTTTGAACAAGACACTAAGTTGACATTGGATCTCAATCGCAGAGCTCCTTTGGGATGTGGCGGAACAGGACATCTGCGTCGTCGATATGGATCCGACAAATCTGCAGCAACAGTGTGATGTCATCATGTCAACATCAACCAAAATGGCTGAGGAATGTTTCAGACATTTAATTCCAAAGAGACAGTTCTGTTATGTCTTACGTATCATATATCATTTATCACACATGTATGTGTCTTCACTATCATATTGTAATAAGCTTTGTTATACAAATAGTTTTTCTAGAGTTGTCAAGCTGATGTTCCTATTAAATAGGTAGCAAATAATGCACTTATGAACAATTATTAATGTGTCTGAAACTTGAGAACTGAGCTGAAAAACATTAATTACAAATTCAGCATTTATATTAAACACAATTTCTTGGGTGCCAAGACTGTTTTTCCCCCCAAAAATAAAAAACAATAAACCAAATCGAGCCACTCTTAAGACCATCTTCTGCTAGGTTTGTTGGGAATTCAATCTTTCGCCCAGGTCTACTTATATATGTATGAATCAAAATGTATTTCATTTGCTTTTGTTGTGTCTTGTCGCATAACACAGCTAAATTGATTTTCAGTTTGTACACAAGTGCAGGTCAACACCAGGTCTATGGTCGAGTTTTTAACCCCAGCATACAAATCCATTTTTCTCAGATCAGTTCGTCTCCCCTGCATTGTTCTCGGAGCATCTACAACTCCTGAGATTTCCTTCCACGGGTCCTGGAGAGGGCAGTGAGGAGCCTTTAATCCCCCTTCTAAACACCAGCTCTTCTCCCATGGTCATTTTTAATTCATGGGGTTATGCAACCCACATCAAACCTTATCACAGCTTCTCTTTTCTCCCTTTCAGTCCGTCTCCGCTAACCTCCACTTTCCAGCTTCTTTTTCGTGCAGAAAATTGAACTCAGAGCCTCGATGGGGCTTTTTCCTCTCAGTTAGCATGAGTTAGAGGTTGATTCATGTTCCCAGTTGATGCACAGTGATGTAATGTGAAGCTGAATGAATGACGCAGGGTTCACTCTGTCTGAGACTCTTTCTCCTGCTCAAATGGCTTTTCCCATTATTCCAGAGTGATATAATAGAGTTGCACTCCTAGTTGACAGCACAGTGCAGAACATGTAATGGACTCTCTGATGAATGTGCAACATGGAAACATATAAAGGTAGCTTGATGAAGGCTATTGGGGGTTTTTTGTCACCAGCAGCTGCACAAAGAATTAGCCCTGTGGTAAAAATCTTCACAGTAAAAAGCTGATTGCATTCTTAAGAGTAGATGCTGTTCATCAAGTAGCAATTTGCAGCCACATACAGTGTTGGCTGTAAAGAATCTAGATCTAATTAGGCTCACAGTGATTGGGCCTGGGCTGAAAATCTAGTTCAGATGCTGTGGCATCACAATACACAGACTGTTTATGCACACTTGGGTAAATCTCAAAAGTTAAATTTGGTAAATGATCTAAAACAGTTACATGATAAAATATATCTAAAAAAAAAGACGAAGAAACCTCAGTGTCCAACTACTCTTTCTGTTTTCTGTTTCTCACTAACAGTGTACAGTATCATTGTTATATTAGACTAAAATAAACATAATAGAAAATTAAAGGAACAACTCAACTGTGTATTAGGTGTTCTCTTTTAACAAATCAGATATGAAAACACTACATTCTGGTTTCATAACTTGTGATTGGGAAATTGCCAGCTCACGAGTCCATCCCTGATGGCTTTTATGCAACCCGTTGGCATCTAAACAACCAGAAAGTACCATATTATCTGCAAGAACGTACTCTCAGGATGGAGGCTGCTCAAAGTTTATTATGGCATGGTTAATCCACTCTCAAGGGCAAATGTGACTCATCACCAGAGATCATGCGTGTGTTGAGTATGAAATGAAGGGAAAGCTGTGTAGGGTAGCATTTGGCGACTGACTAAGCTCTTTTCTCTGGTTGCTTTCAGAGAGTGGTGCAACAACATGCCCCAATATAAAACAGACATACACTACTGGCAATTAAATGGCTGGCAAGGGAGTAATCAGCCTCAGGCTTATTTGCCCTGCTCTGTTTTGCCCCATTTGAATAACAGTAGCTGTTTGTGTTTTGGCACTAACATGATTCACCAAGCCCTTAAAGTACTTATTCCCTCCTCTCCATCCTTTCCGGTCCAGTCCATGCTGGCCCAAACTTTTATTTTCCTACTTGCCTTTTATCTCCAACACTTACTCTCTTTATTGCCCTCACAGTTTGGTTTCCTAGACTCCTAAAGCACTGCTCAGTCGTTACTCTATCCTGCTTAATATTGCATGTGCTATTGTGAAATCCCAATTTGTTGGGCCGCAAACACTGAAAAGTACCCGCAATCTAAACTAATAGGGATGAACAAGTGAGAAAGAAAGACTACAGCATGCTCAAGGAGTAAAGAGCAGTATTTGTTACAGGGAGAGATGCCAGGCGGTTACACAACGAGCCTCTCCTGGAGGCTTTGCCAACGCCAGCCAGATAATGAGTGGGAGAAGCAGAAAGAGGCATTTTTAGAAGACGATGCAAAGGAAAAAAATTGATGGAGATATGTTTGTGTAACTAAAGGAAGATGGATGATTAGATAATGGCTTTTACATTGTGCAAAAGAGGAATCGGACAACAGCAGGCCTTTGTGTATAAATACGTATGTTAATGAGAAAACATGGTGGACAAATGGAAATGGGGTTTATTTCAAATCAGTGTTTGTCTCATTAAGCAGTAAATAATCACATTATTTCCTGACTAAAGAAACCTTTTATTTTTTTTAAAGAGGTGAAACATCTTCAGAAAATATAATAACTGTGTTTAATTCAAATAATTAAACAAAGTGCATTAGTAGTTTTTGATTAAAGATCCAACAGAGAACAGTAACTACAACTTTCTCCTGCAAAAAGCAGCTTATCAACAAAATGTTCTTATAGACTGCAGATCATTCTGTCTAAGCCTCTTAAATAGATATTGAAACAGAATAATATGTCTTTTTTTCTGATATTAAAAACCTTAAACTAAGTAAGACGTTTCCTGTCAACCACTCCTGTCCTGTTTCCAGTTACTGCAATTGTACTGGTAGTAATTTTCACCACTATAAAACACTGAGCTCACTGCTGACAGCAACATTGGCAATAGTCACCATGAGAAAAAAAGGATGTAAAGAAAATAATACATGAAGAGTTTGCATATGCTCAAAGGCAGAAACATATAAAAACACCTCCACATATTGGCTCAGGCTTCCACACCAATACTTATTTAAGGAGGCTGTGAAAGTGACTCAAGCATTTATATTGCTTACATGTAATCTATATTCAGAGCAGCTCCAGAATGCTGTGTTTATCTGCAGTTTGCTTATAGATCCATGACTGTAAATGAGAGACAGGGGAGCAACCTGTTGTATGTTTGAGGATGCATAAAGCATCTGTTGCATCACTGGAAAATCAAAATAACAAAATGTACCAGAGAAGCTATTGATTTTTCAGCTCACCTGGATTTTCTTGAGTCGAGAACAAAAAGAAATGTGAAAGCAGCAACTTTGCTGTGACTAAAGCCTATTTAGGATCACGGTTTCATAAAACACAAACAACCACAAGCTCCCTTCTTAATGGTTCACCTTCATCATTCACATTATGTGTTTGTATATGGGTTATAATTGCTTTTAGAGTACAGCTAGGAAAACAGGTATTCATATAAAAATAACAGGAAGTCCCTGGATGTGATGTATGTAATAGGTCAGCTTGATCGTGAATGAAGCTGCACTATGAAGTTTACCAGAAATTGAATGTGCTGTAATCAACCCCACAGGGAGCAGGGCCACAACATCTTCATCAGCAATACAATCTTAAACATTCCTCTTGCTCCAACTTTAATTGCTCAATATTTGGGAGCATGGCCAACACGGACTGAATGGCTTCATTCACTTCCTGTGCTGTCAATGCCAAACTACAACCCTATATAGTAAGACAATAACTCATCTTTCACAACTCCTCCTTGTGTTCACTGATAGTCCAGGTTGAAATTCAACTGGAGAAATCAAGCTCAATGGGAGAAATCCTAGACAGCGCATTAAGAGGAGATGAATATCGAGTGGAATTGGGTAGGAAGGTAATGGCCAGACAGGAAACACCCCATTAAATATTAAACTCTTGATCAAGATATTTTTCACATTTTATTTATTGCTGGAAAAGAAAGAAATTTAACTGAGATTAAACATCAAATAATCTTATTTTAATCAACAAAAGACATTAACAAAATGTTCCTTCCATGTGAGGTTAAAGTTAGGACACCCTCAAATAACTAGTTTTAAACCCTTTGGCTTAAACAACTTCTGGGAGGCATCTATCAAAGTCTGACTGTCGAGATGTTTTTGAGCGATTTCTTGCATGTACAAGCCATTTTAATGGAGAGTCACAAACCTAAAAAAAGGAAATCATTGTAAGGAAACAGTTTTCTTTCAGTTAGAAATCCCTTCACACTGACACAAATTAGCTTCCAGGCATGTTTCACTGTTTGAATTCATTTCTAATTTCCCAGTTGATTTTTTAAAATGTTCATTCATTAAATATACATACCATTACATAAAGAGGATAATGCTGTTTCCTAATAAAGAATATGTCTCTTAGAAACTCTTCTCATCCTTTAATTGCGTTCTGTCTGAGTTAACAGCCGGGCCTTGAGGGTGACTCCTGTCTTTCCTCTAACCTCCAGCTCTACAAAGCCACAGACATCTGTGCATCTGGGTGTTCATGTAACCCGAGCTCTGCTTGTGAGCGTGTCTTACCACATGGCATGCATGTATGTGGGGGGCAGACGGGGACTGCTGACTGGTGTACAGTTGTACGACCTCATTATCCTCTCTGCAAGCAGGAAATTGCGAAACAAGCTGGCCACCAGCAAGTCCTGACGAAACAACTTCTGGAACAGATCTGAAGTTGGGGATGGAGAAAATAGAAATGATATATTATTCTGCAGACAGAAGAAGGGCAAAAAACAAATTAGATTTACCTATATGTAAGAATAAACGAAAATGGGGCACTTTATATATGAATGAACAGAACATATTGAGCCAAAGTGACTAAATTTGGAAAAAAAAAAACAATCATCTGGTTTGGGGGTTTGCTTCCACTATGTAAAAGACAGAGAAATGCTTATTTTCAATTAGTCGTGTCCTTAATCGTGTCCTCTTCTTGTAGCTTAGTCAAATAGGATGGTTGGTTTGGAAGGCTTGCAGTGTCTGAGTACATCTGCTCTACAGAAAGGAGATGATGTGACAGACACGATGTTGCAATATACAACTGAAACCAGACATTTACATTTTATTGAAAGACGCGATCTTTTCCCCCCTCAGTTTGACATTAAATCACACTAAACTGGTCCTGTTTTTGGTCAGATAGGATCATGAAAATGATTTCTACTAGCTGAATGCCAGAAGAGCAGGAGAGTAAATTCTTCTAACAGGGCACAGTTATGTATTTTACAGACACATAGTGGCATTTTATAGCACAATCAATTAACTATGTTATCTTCAGTTTTTTAAAAAAATACTGTATATATCAAATATGACATAAATGAAAATTGGCTTCCTATCCAACACCTTGAATTTGAGCCTCTGTCTCTTTAAGGAGTTCCTGTTCTTTCATTTTATGTCATTTAGCAAACTGAAATAATATTGGCTTTCCTAACTAAATTAAACCAAGAAAACATTATTAACTGTCAGACAGTCAGGGAATAAAGTCCTGTATCCTGTTATACAGTGCATGCAAATCTCTGGTTTGAACTGTGTCTGAAATTCTGATTTATAACGTGTCAATCTCAAAGTCTTCAACACATTAGGAATCCACTAGTTTAGCTCAACTTTGACAAAGTCGGGCCACTTCCTTTCCACAGTTTCTGGCTGGTGATTATGATTTTACTGTTACTTTTTGGAGATATTTCTTAAGGGACAATGAGCATGTTGTTGGTGACAGGCTGCAGAAGTCTCAGTGGGTGTTTGGGCGTGTGTGTGTGTGTGTGTGTGATTTGGATAAGGTGTATGAAGTGCCTTCATTACATGAAGTCTCTCTGATGTGGGCAGCTTCATTAACAGTGGAGCCCCGAGGCTTTAAAAGGCTTTGGCAGACATCAGCATTGTCACAATGCTATTCTAACCGGGACACAGTTTGCCGCGTGGGAGTTCGAGTGTGTGACTGAGAGGATGTGTGTTGAATACATGAAACAGGAGGGAAATCAAGGAATACACAATCTAGAGGCATGTCATAACAATGAGTGTGTGCGCCAGCATTTTCATCAGGCAAAGCATGTGAGAAATGGGTAGTTGCAGTGAGGTGTGTCGTCTGCCAAACCCCGGCTCAAGTGATATCCTCAATTATAGTGCGGGGAACTCTAAACACAATTAATCTCAATTTGAAGAGCTGACCTGCACAAACTGCGCTTCTGGCATTTTATATCAACAGCGGCATGATTTCAGCCACTTGGGATGTTCTGATGCTCTCATAGTACTGCTGATGCCTAAACATCGCTGCTTTTTATTTTAGGTGCCCCACTTTGGACTCCCTGAGAGCTGAGCCACGAGGGACACTTTATTTTTCATCATTGCCCAGATATGTTTAAAGAAAGATTTTAGTATGCCTCTGATGTCTTTGGAAGTTCATCTTCCTGCCCCCAACACCCTCACTGAGTGCTTTCAAACATTAATTTTAGCTTATAACAGCAAAATCTTTTAAGAAGGAGCTTATTTTCCTAATTCTGACGGCTGGTTAGAGTGCCTATAACAAATCAGCACACTAAAGCATTACTAGAAATTCCTTTTAAAGCTTTGTTTTTTTCAATTAGCACAGCAGAGAAAGTGCAGATCATTTGGTTTTTGGATTACTCGACTGTTGCTGTTTACATGTGTACCGCACAGCGGGGGTTGTTCTTATGATGTAAAATACAAGAGAGAGGAGACAGTTGGAGCACCCCTGCAGAGGACCCTCAAGACACTCAATCAGAGTCGATGCAAATTGATGCGTTTCTGAGGAAAATCAGCTTCCTATGAATACTTGTACTATTGCAAATCTTTTGTCTGAACTGAGAGGATGTGAGAAGTTTAAAACTTCTCATTTTGATTCTAAAAGGAAGGAAGGAAGTAAAGACGGAAGGAACGAATGAAGAAAAGAAGGAAATTAAAACTTTTTAACTAGGGTCACAGTAAACATTTTGTGAAGGCAGACAAATTTTTAATTCAGCCAGAAAAAAAGAGAAATTAGAATCTGCTCAGAAATCTCTGAACAATGTAGCTGTAAATCACTAAAGAGAAACACAATATGTTTGTTTTATTTTTGAGCGTGGTGAAATTAAAAATTTGTATTTTACATTTTTTGTATTCCTATAAAAACACAATTGAAGCACATTAATGTAAACCTGTCACAATATACAATAAACCAATTAATCTGATAAATTAAAGCAAGCTCAATAATTTCTGTTTGCATAATATATGTTTTTTCTCTTCCTACCAAAAACTGGATGACAAAGAAGTCTTCAGTCTGATGCTTTGTTCTCAACAAGACTTTATCGAAGGACAGTTTTGCTTACAGAGACTTCTTAGTTAACTTTATTTGTTGTTTCTGTGGTTTTGTTTATTTATTTTGCTTATTTAACATGTCTGTGAGAATTTGAAGTTTATTGATCTTTAAGAATGTGTGCATTATTATGCCATTACCATTACATAACTTTAAAATGGTCTCAAAGCAACAATATTATCGTTTATCGCTGTAACTTCTGGGACAATTTATCGTCCAGCAAAATTTGTTATTGAGCCTGGCCTACATTCACGTGATATATATTTTGTTGTTTTCACATACTTGTAGGGAGCCAAAAGATTAAAAATAAAAATAAAATAGATTTTCCTGACAAAGAGGAGGCTGTTGTGATGAAGAGACTCACCTCTGGGCAGCACGTTCCACGCGATGGTGTCGGTGATGGCAGTGAAGATCCAGTTGAGCTCTCCGAGGGGCGTGCGTCTGTCGTTGAGCCTGCCAGGGATCCTGCAACACAACACAACACAGATGGCATCGTGTCAGCCGCGCAAACCGCATGTCACAGGGTTTACTCAGAGCAAAAAAGGAGCAACTGTTCTGCACTATTACAACACCATGTGAAGAAATTAACATTCGAAAGCACCAAGTTTCTTACTCAGAGATTAGCAGCTGAATATTCATGTGTTTTTGTGCCTCAGAGCCGCTGTAGGCTGAGATCAGACTGACACCAGGAACAAACACAAAGTAAGTCCAGCCTCTCTTTGATCGTGTTTGAGATCTACAAGATAAGATGTTTTAAGAGGCAGCTATATCGCAGCAATGTCAGCTAGGATGTCTTAACAAGTGAGCTGCATGAAAACAAATCTGTGTTCTGATTTGACTTGACAATGTGTCTCAGTAGTAAAATATTTACACAGGTGGCCATCTCCTGCTGATCCTGGAAGCACCTTCTCTAACGTCATAAGACACTATAAGATTAGACATGAATCAATTTAAAAAAAACTTTTTTCCTCTAGATTTCTCCTGTTTTATTTTTTTTCCTTTTCTTTTGGAATTTTCATATCAATCTAATTTTAATGTCAAAGACTGATAACCTGGTTCAGTTTTAGTTTCCACCGAAGCAATATCTCAACATGAAGTAGGAAAAAAGTTCATTTCTAAGCTCTTGAGATCTCCATGAGCAACAGCAGAAGCCACTCTCCATTAACAGGGAGAAAACAAGGAACAGTGATAACTAGGTTGTTGTGTATTGCAGATTTCTGTCCAGGTCCCTCTTGAAAATGAGATCCAGATCTCAACGGGGTTTACCTGGTTAAATAAAGGAAATAAAAAACCCCCAAAAAAACTATATACACGAGTGGCCGGTTCAGGAAAATTAATCCATAAGTGAATCAATGACTCATCCAAGAGGTAAGTAAAGGTCCCCTGCAGACCTTATGTTTCACAGTTAAGGTCATACTTTGTATTAAAAAACAAGAGACTGGGCAACATGACATCATGAGAGACTTTTAAGGGGAAAAAGTATGAATATTATTAAATCTGGTATAAAACTAAAAGTTTCAGAAAAAAAAAAACATCCTACATAACAGTTAAGCACAGTGGTGGTAGTGTGATCACCTGCAGACCTTAGGTTTATGTAAAGTTGGATTAAAAAGTGGGAGAATGATCCAAAGCTCGCCAGCAATTTCTTCTCTAAAAGTCCCAACACAAACAAATAAATTAAAAAAAATCTTGAATCTTAACAAGACCACAGATTTTTGTAAATGCAACTGATATTTGTACTGAAGAAAGCAACAAACATTACAAAAAAGAAGCTATGAAGATGAAAACAAATACAACTTGATGTCAATAAAAGCTGACATCAAGTTTGTAACCTCTTCTTACTAGCATTCTGTGTTTTCGCCATCAAAAAAAAGGGAATTTGTCAATATGCAAAACGTACTTTTTATATATGAAATTCTAATTTCCCTTTAAATGATTTAAATATTTGTGGTTGTGTGCATCCGTTTTTACTCCCTGTTAAAGGTGACAGTCTGAGAATGGTGAATCAGTCACTTCACAAAACAAAAAACTAAGTTCTTTAGGTTTAGAATAAAATCTTAATATTCATTGTACAACCTTTAACTGTTTCCATCCAGATTTCGCCACAAACTGTCATTTCCAAGCATTTATCATCATCATTAGATTCCACACTGGAGCACAAGCATACTCACTTTCCCTTTCTCAATAATACATTACATCTCAAGTTATTTATCACCCTCCCCCAAGTTTGTATAAATGTGCAACGAGGCTGAACTTTTTCTGACCCAAGCCCTCAATTTCTACCTCTAAGTGACAAATAATAGCAGCTGTAAGGTTCCTGGCTCTACCAGCCCTCTGTATAACGATGACGGCCGGCCAACTCCTGAGCACTTTGAGTGCCTGCCAAAGGTGTTTGAAAAGTCAGCAGTCAGGATGAACACTCAGCAGTTCCCATCCTCACTGATTATTCTCTGTAATGCATTTGTGGGGGGAAAAAAGAGAGGCAAGTGGTGGATGGGTGAAGAAACAGATAGATGAATCACAGAATGGGTAAGAATGCCCTCTGAGATGTTGAGGCTTGTGCCATCAATCAAAGTTTGGGTAAGTTTTGTCCATCTCTTGTTCTCCACATTAAGTTAGGATTTATCGCCCCAATTTAGTTTCGACCAATGCTCTGGTTTCACATCTATGAGAGTGTCTCCAGTTCCAAATAAATGAAAGAGTACAACAAAAAAAGTGCTGACATTATTTTGACCCTTTAAAACTTTTTAGAAGTTCTTTATGATGCATCTAGTGGGGAACAAAAAAGCATTGACCTGAAAAGGTGCAAGACACCATGGCCTTAAAATGAAGATGTGAATGTGAGGTGTCAGCTTAGACAGTTGTTGGATATTAAATGCTGGTTTGAACTTTGAGTTTTTTGTTTTGATTCAAACAGTAAAAGTGAACTTGAGTTGCAACACAACTGATTAATAAGATATTTAGACCTTCGAAAGCTCTAACCAGAATATTAATGTAGATTAACTGACTAGTACCGGCTAAAAATAAAAAGGAGATAACAGAGATCCTGTTTTAAATTGATACATTTTTGCGACATATATTAAATACATTGAAGTCAAACTTCACATTTAAAAGGCTGCATTGACAGAATGAATATCATGTTGATTCTGGATCACAAAGCTTTAAAATTTAACAAAGAAGTAATCTTTTTTAATGTTTTTATGGACCATGAGTCTGTTGAAGATATAAATCATCATTAATCATCTCAACAGGCAGTGATCTCATATAAGCCCCTCGTCAAGGCGACAAGTTTATTCCCTATCATTTGAAAGAGTTGATACTGGTGGCTCATGATTCTGAAGGTACCGTAGACCACGTGACACTCGAGTTTATAAATACATCAGTATATAAGACACTGGATGTAAACAAGCTCAGAAGGCTCTGCACAAAGGAAGAAAAAGCTCCTAGAAAAATATAAAAACATCTCTGCCACCTTGAGGGAATGGCTTGTTCTTGACAAAATAGCGTATGAAAGAAGTATTTCATTACCGGATCGATACAGCATTTCCGCTGTATTGAAAACAGAGCTGTAACAGAGACATGATTCCAAAAACCTGCTAATTACTAAAGTTCAGCAGGTTGGATGAAAAGTCTTACAGTGAAAGGCACAGGGGAAGACTTAATATGGATCATCCCACATCAGTTGCTTCAACTCCCCCCTTTGAGACGAGCGAGAGGGGGTGAGCAGGTAAAATCCACATGCCCTGTGCTTCGTGACTCCATTATGTAAAAAGGCTCCTGTGACTGGATCCAACCAGAATGTGAGTTGGATGAACGTGGGAAGAAAGGAGACAGAAGGGTGCACAGATGGAGTGAGGACCGAAGAATGATCAAATTAATGAACAAATCATCAACATGCGACTATTCAAAGTTGCCATGATACTGAATTTGTTTCACAACAAAATGATTGTAACAAAGGCGATGAGTGTTTAAGGCCATTTCTATCCACGTGTAACCTTTAAAGGTGAGCAAAATGAGTGGACGCTGAGTGTAACGGCTGGCTGCTTAGCCATGCTCAGACTGGTGTTGAATAAAAACAATATGGAAAATGGAAGAGGGAAAAAGTTGTTTGAACTACCAATTACATAACATGTACTGCAGAAACAAGCTGCCTAGTCTCTTTGTCTTTAAGCCAGTGATGTAATCAGGTGTAAATTTCCAAACTTTACGTAAAAAGTTTGAACTCACTTAATGTGAGTTCAACCAGTTTTCCAAGCAGGGGGTTCAAGTTTGTTTTTAGGACGTTGTGTGACAGTGGAAGCAGCAACAGCTGAGTTTTTAAGGAGGTGTCTGTCTGTCATCCTTTAAGCATTTTCCTCCATGGGGTTGCCGTGACACAGTAGCCACACAACTGAGTGCACACAGACTTGACAGAGGTTGTTCTTGTGGTAAAAATGCAAGAACAAAACTACCAGTGAACTGATGTGTAGTTTGGATTTAACCCCTTAACTGGCGGTACCAAAATCACCAAAAACAGCTGAAAAGGCATACCCAAATTAAATCAGCTGCTGTTCTTGAACAATTTGGAGTACATGAAAAAGCTTTGTCTCTTTATGAAGATGACAAGCTAAATTTTCTATTCTTTCAGTCAAAAATACTTTAACTGTAAGCAGTTTGTAGCTATTACGTTTGTAACACAAAACGTAATAGCTACAAACCAGTCATCGCCGGGTGAAGTCATCGCTTCACCCAGATTTTTCATTTTTATTTCTTGAGAATGCACATTGAGTGTTGAATGTATGGCCTGAAAAATACAATAAATCTGTAGAATAGAGTATTCTGCTCGTGGATTTCAAGACTGATCAAGATAGCACAAGAAGAAATGTCATTTTGGGCATATTTTGGCCTTAAACGCTTTATGTGTTGTCCAACTGTGCCATTTGGCGTCTCCAAATGGTACACTTGGACAACACGTGATATACAAACTTCAAATGACTGTAACTCCTCAGTGCTTCAATATACAGTCATCAATGAGGGCTCTAATGAAAGATAATGACCAGAGGAATCCTCAGATAGACACATTATTACTGGTAGTGAAAATTACCACTACCCCACTCTTCCTCCTACCATGCGTGTTCTTGCGGTATGCTCTACCCACCTCTCTCTGACTGTAGCAGCGGACGACTAAAAGTTTCTGGTATTCTCAGATCCAAAACTTCTCAGCTCTTACGGCCATAATCGTAAAGTTTGTGAAGTTTTGCTGAAGAAATACATCCAGTTTTGACATGCTCTGACAACGTCTCTCCGTTGTTGAGAAAAAGTCCTGTAAACACCTTTACGCATGAAGGCGCACAGAGCCTGACTTTGATGCAGCATAGATGCACACAATACGTGTGGTTACGCATGCAACTGGTGGATTCATGTTAAAACAAACCCCAAAATGCCTTATATCCTAATGACAGGACATGCATTGGCTACACATCTGTGGCTCTAGATTTAGTCTCCAGTTGACCAGTCAGAAATATTCTAGAAAGAATACAGTTATGTCAAAATGAGCTCAAGTCGCTCTCTGGATATTATTGGCTCGGGAAAAGCCATTTCATAACATTATTGGTCGAATGCGGTGTCAATCAAAAGGGGGGCTCTAATCTGCACAATAAAAGCGTCATAATGAACACCAGCAGAGTTTAAAGAGGAGGAAAAAGGCAGAGAATTCACACAACCTAGATTTGTCCCCTGGATGGGATGCCGCCAGTTAAAGGGTTAAGCAATCATCAAATGGCAAAGAATGTGTGAAAAAGAAGTCAAAGTCCAAAATGACCCTTCAAAGATGTTTAGAAAAGAAAGATAAAAGTCTGGTCAGAACCCATGAATGACTACATTCATGGTCATTTAAAATATTTTTATCTTTTTACTGTACTGTAAATATTGACATTGTTGTGGTCATAGTTAAAAATACGTTCAGTATTCTTAAATAAAACATTAACCCATCTACATCTGCCACAATTTACAGGAATAGGCTAATCGATTAGAGATAAAATTAAGGGAATGAAAGTCAAAACAATCAACAAAATGAGTCAAAACCTGAAAAAGGTATAGGAGGTGAACGTTAAGTATCTCATTAAAGGGTCCTCACTCTGGTGCAGAAACATCAGATTATCTGGATTATGATTAAGTTAAGTAATGAAGTGTTTCTGTCTCCTGTTTGATTTTGAGGCTCAGCTTTAATCAAAGAGCTGGGGCAACTCTAGAGAGCTCAGGTGAGATGAGCTTGGTCCCATTTTTCTTTTATGAGCTCTGAGGATATTCATTATTTAACTAAGGTGGACATTGGCTGACTCAACATTTAAACCCCCCGTGCAACACATAGGACATGCAATCAACCAAAACAGCACATTTCAGCCACAGTGGTCCCACACTGCTGAGACTTCAAGACAGACAAGTTAGAAACAAAAATGTTTCTAACTTGTCTACAAAAATGTATTACATACACACATACAAACACACAAATATATATATAGAGAACATCATGTCAAGAAGACACTAAGCAACTGTTAAAGATTACTTATATTCACAAGTACTTACAAGTCTGCAAGAAAGAAGCAAGTCCACAAAGAGCCCAGGTGAACAAATTCTCAAGAAAGCTCTACTTTTAACAGGCACAGGGAGTCAAAAGCTGCGTATGAGGTTAAAGTGTTTTATTCATAGGTAAATAGGGGAAGACAACAAAATATATATCATAAAAAAATAAATAAATAAATAAAACCGCTGACATAAGTCAGTATGACATTTGTGGGTGTTTGAACTGTTCTTACAGCCACCAGGTCAAATGTTATTGTTCCTGTAGTTCACAGGATGATTCAGAGGAGACAGGAGATGGAAGGTAAAAAGGACATGAGAGCGCAAAGCATAAAGGGAGAGCTTCAGTGTCATCAAAATCCACCAACTAATGTCAGAATGGTTGAGAAGAAAGAATATATGAGTGAAAAAATGTTATACTTGTTCAAAGGTGCTCATCCTTTCTCTAGCACATTCCCATCTTGCCTTTGGGAGTCATTCAGCTGCAGTTCTTCTGCACTACAGCATTTTCCGCACAACATCCATCAACTGCAGAGTGGTCATGTTTGAGAGGAGATGAAAAGAAGCAATGACGATGTGTACAAATAACATCAGAAGAAAACGAAAAGCAAAGATCTCAGATGAGCGAGAAAAAGCTTGGAAAAATACATGTTTGAGTTATGAATAATTCTCATTAATAGTTTGGAAAAAAGGGAGAAGTGTCCTATTTATTTGACATTCAGGAATACCTAACTATGCAGCTGTGTGTAAATGCATTGGTATTTCTAGAAGATAGTTTCTGCAATATGATAAAGTCCAACATAATTATGAGGTGGATAATAAGGCTCACTAATTAAAGTAGTAAGAAAATGAGCAAGCCCATAATAACATCATCATAATGTGTAATTATGCAACTTTTTAAAACACAAATCTCTACCAAACATTTTCACTTGTCTTCCTTCAAACATGACATCCCTCTTTCTATAATCTTTAATATGTAATCACTGCACCCTTGGCAGCTTTAATTATTCTCTGAAGGCTTTCCACAATATTTAGGGTTGTGTTTATCGGACTTTTTAACCATTTTCCAGAAGGCACTTTGTAAGATCATACACCAATTCTGGAAAAGAAGGACTGGTCTAATTTACTTCACAGGTGTTCTACCAGGTCAGGCAGGCCAGTAAACTTCTTTGACACCAAACTCTTCCATATTTTCATAAACCTCCATTTGTACACTGGTGAGCAGTCATCTTGGAAGAGTATGAGACGACCCCCAAACTGTTTCCACAAAGTTGGAAGCCTGAACTTACCCAAAATCTGTCTTAATGGTGTCACATTAATGTGTTCAAACACAATGCAAGGACTACCCAAATCTGATTTTCTCACAACAGCCTGAATGCTGTTCAGGCTGTTGTGAACAATCTTTTCACACCACTGCCATTCCCCCCCAAAATCTCATTTGTGTAACTTCCATATGCGGTATTGAACTGAATACATATCCGATTGTTTTCAAAGCATCTGCAGTCTGAATGTTCATGTCCATTTTAGCAGACTTTTAGGTCACTGACAAGCATCATAATTCTGCACCCAAAGAAGCCAGGCAATGGTTGAAATGTTTCATTAACGCAGATCACATCACAATCCCACCACTTCTGGTTGAACATTGCATACACACAGACTTCTCTACGCAAGTTGCTGTCAATGTTCCACAAAAGGCCATTTCTATTAGTAGTTCTTTCTTTTTATTGGCTTCCTTCGACTTCCTATGATCTTGAGAAAATACTGTTGGTCTATTGCTGAATAACTCTAATGTTGATCCACAGACGGATCCATCCATTATTACTTCCATAAAGAGTGCACTGCTGTGACGTCATTGTTCTTCTGCACATGCAGGTCTCTTTGGGATCATAAACAGTTCACACCAAAGTCTCACTGCCATTGCATCACTAACAGATTTCAGAAAATAAAAAAAATAAAAAATAAAAATTGACCATTAATACCTGCTTTGTGAATGTAGCAGAAGAGTTTCTTTCAATGCAACAAAGGGGCCGACCCCCAAAAATCTGCCCCACAATATAACTCATTCTGCACCAAACTTAATACGACACAATGCAGGCAAGTGTTGTCCTCTGGAAAACTGTCAAAGCCAGACAGAGAAGCATGTTTGATAACTCCATAGCACATTGCTCCCCTGCTTTCAAGTCAAGTAGCGATGTTCTTAACACGATTTCCTCCTGCACTGACCACCTCCTGTTCCCTACTCTGAAGGCCACATGAAATTTAAAGATCTGTAGCTAAGAGTTCAGCAGAAAGTTGGTGATCTCTGTGCATCATTTTGTGTTGGTCTATCACACAAAATCCCAATAAAATAAAGTGTCTGGTTGTAAATATTTGTGTTCTCACTGTGGTAAGAAATATAATAATCAGTTTTTACATCAGCCTCAATGACTCACATTCGAGCTGCAGCTGTTCTTCAGGACAGAAGGAGCTCAGCAAGGAAAAGCAGGTGCTTGTGGGACTATTGGCATCAGCTTATTCAACATTTGTTTTGATTTTTATTTTCTAATCATTTGAAAAAAGATGTTCAGTTGGGAGGAAAGACTTGAAGGAAGTTCCACACATAAGCCTGTTGCTGTTAATTATACATAAAAGGAAGTAACAGAAGCTTCACTGAGAGGAGGAAGAAACCGATTCTGCTATTTAGGAGATGTGGTAAGCATCAGATCAAACAAAAATAACAAAATAAATGGTGCTTTCTGATTCTGTGCATAATTTTATGAGTAGATAGATTTTTGAGTGTGCATTCCTCACCAGATTTTTCTTGCTGGTCCGTGGCAGACTGATGTCACAGTTATTAT
The DNA here is from genome assembly GCA_903066815.1 of Brachyrhaphis roseni. Classification (NCBI taxonomy): domain Eukaryota; kingdom Metazoa; phylum Chordata; class Actinopteri; order Cyprinodontiformes; family Poeciliidae; genus Brachyrhaphis; species Brachyrhaphis roseni. The sequence goes on from CAEFZY010077055.1 coordinate 27,330, forward strand.
TCAAATTCAACAAACTTAGTGTGACAAATAAACACATCATTAGGAGACTGCTGAGACGCCCTTCAAGTTCAACTCCCTCAGCCACTTTCAGACCATTCTTTTTTGTTTTTACAAAGTTACTTTAAAAAAAAAAAAGTAAGTTAACCATCTAAATATATAAATGTCATTTCATCCTCTCCAGAAAGCTAAGGTGGGTATCTACAGACAGTTCAGTGAAAACAGCAAAACTTTGGATGTACTGATAGCTGGCATCAATCCAAGGATGGTGTGCCTGAGAGCAAGAGATGATCCACGTTCAGTCGCTCTATACCCGGAGGTTAATTCAGCAAATTTAAAGCTTTAAATCTGCCAAAGTGCTGCCACTTTGACAGTGAGAGGGAAACAAAGGCACAGGATTATACCTTCAGGATGGAAAACAACAGAGAGAGGAAGGCAAGGCAAGGAAAGACAGACAGGAAAGGGAAACTGGATAATGATGTCTCCAGACCGTGCCCTGCTGACAACAAGAGGGAAAATTGTTGTGCGCTCCTACTTACTTCTCAATGAGGTCTAACGTCACCCCTGGCACCAACTTGGCACTCTTTTGCATACAGAACCTGGAAGAAAACAGAAGGGAGATGTTACTAATCGAGGTTAAAGAGAAAACAAGAGATGCTAGACGATGCAATGAAAGGTTTGGCCTCAATGGTGTAAATTTTATGACCCACATGAGAGTCAATCAATAAATAACACTCAAATGAAAAATGAGGGCTGCAAAAATTGCAAGCATCCAGGATTGAGAGGTACGAGTGTATTTTGGCTGAGTTATAGTCTAGAAGGAGGGGACAGTCGGTGGGAAACATGGACTCGTATTTCTGAGACGTCTGCCATGGGGGATATTGTTTACTATGCCTGGTTAGGTCTGACAGGTCGGGCCAGATGTAAGTCACAGCCGGCTGCTGTTCAGAGTCCTGACAGTCGCACAGATCGCTAGGAGTCATCACACACCTGGAGAAGAGCAGGTGTGTGTGCTTTTGTACACAGAGCGAGCAGAGAACAGCTGACGGAAAGATTACATAAAGGAAAGCAATGGAAAGAGATTCTCATAAATTGTTACACTTTTATAAAAATAACATGACTGAATATTTTTTAAGAGAGGGGTATTACGCAAATTTAACTTATAGCGTTACATCATGTTATAATGTAATTCCCTCATGAAACACAAACCTAAAGTGTAGCTTTGACTTATTGAAGCACGTTTGAGATGTCCTTGAATATGATGTGGCAGCCATTCCGGGGGTGCCTAAACGCTTGCTCGCACAAAGTGGCGCCTTTTCCGCAAAGCTGATCAGGCTTCTGCCTCTCATAACCCTCATTCCCCCATGCACAATTAGCAAACACCTGGTGAAACTGAGGATTGCTGAGCTTATAATACAAACTACAATGCTATTTTAAACAGTATCATTGGATGGCATGGAGGATCATTGTTGTGATGACGGGCTAACCAGGGAGTCTCAGAAAATGTGAGAGGTTCTTAAAGAGACAGAGACCAATTTCAAGATGTCAGCTATGACTCATTGGTTGGCCATTGTCCATATAACTGTGTGAACTGCTAAAATAAATTTGCTTAATGGGAACACAGAAATTTGGAAAAGACAATGTTTTTCGATAAAGTTTTTACTCTAGAATGAGGTGATTTTTCAACTGTATGAAAATTTGTGTATTTCACTAAACTCTAATGAAAAAACTTTTTTGCGTATTACACGAGTTGTGATCAAAGACCAGATGTTACTACTACAAGAAACGATGAAGATGACAGGAAGTGGGAAGAGGATCATGGTGTGGCATGTTTTCTAATGATTTATTGGATAAACTAATTTATTCCCATATAATTTTAATTGCATTTTTTATTTAATGGAAACACTGCAATTGAAATTTTTTTTTTTCTACATTAGCAGAATAGCAACAAACCTTTGAGTGCATTTGTAATGGAAAAACAGCTACTGATATCAAGTCATACTTCTTTTAAATTGTTTTTGATCTGTATATTATTTTAATGGCATATGAAGTTAATATAATTATTTTATCCTATAAAATGGAATGATGTGCCTGGAAAATACAAAATACCGCCTATTTAAACATCAACTTAACAAGTGATAGACAGTATCAGAAAATGTAAAGGCAAAAAAAATTAAAAATACAAAAACGATCTTTTGCTTAAAAATATTGAATTTGTATTCAAAAGCCTATAGAAGGACTCTTGATCCAGAAGTTGAAATCATCACGTTTTGGTTGCTTACGGTTTACTACAAAAACTGAACAAGTGTGCTTCACAGCAGGGATGATCATCACAAAAAAAAAAATCTTCTATTAGAAGAACAAAGCAAATGCCAAATGATTGCTAATACAGTTGGATGAAACTCAAAACAGAACCTTTTGTGGCATCTCAATAGAAAGCAGAAGAAAATTTAAAAAACCAAACATGCAAATAAGACAAAAACAAAATAAATTACAAAAAAACATGTAGCCAAGTAGAAACGGAAATGAAATGTGCAAAATACATCAATACAATCCAGCTGTGTGATTTGTGTAATTTCTTCATGAGAATGAGTGATTCTAGTCTGCTGATGGGAGCATCATCTTCGGACGCATATCTGAATGTCAAACTGACTCACGAATGCCCAAAAACAATGTATCCAGGATCTGATCCACCCTGACTGGCTGTGACGAAGGCTGCTGCACTTGAATTCCTTCTGTTCCTGAAGAATAATGAGTTCCCACATGACAGCAGCACGACTTTCTGACTCTTCAAAGATCAGCCAGGGTCTTGAGTGAGTCTGACACTCCTGAAGCCAAGAGCAGGAAAGATGTGATCGCAACAACTTGTTCTATGGTCTCTCTGGTTAAAAGCATCTTAATTAAAAGTCACAACATGCACAATCTGGTCTAATAAAAAAATACCACAGACAAGTAATATCAATTCCCACAAACATATGTCTATAATCTTTTTGCCACAGGGATATTATAGCTCAAGATTAAAGGGTTTGTTTATGTTTTTGTATGTTTTGGCGCAAAACAAAATCTATAAGTCTCCACACATAAACAACAGATGATGGAGAATTAAGACAGGACAAAAATAGACAGGCTGACGTTACAAATCACAAAAATAAAGGTTTCGTCAGGGAGTTGGAATCAAATTTCTGTGCAGCGAGATGTCTGAATCTTTCCACAAAAGACAACAAGGGAGAGAAAAAAAGAGGAACCCAAGATGGTAGGTCAGAATCAATCAGTGGCATTTCATCCATTCCTATCATGTCATAATTTTGATCCATAAACTGACTTTATCCTGACTTTATGAAAAGCCATGTTTGTCCTCACCTATGATCAAAAACAGGCTCTGACATTCTAGGCACGCACTATGATCAGAGCAAAGTCATTCAACTTGGCTGAGCTTCGGCTCTGCTGTCTGTGCTCTTTGCAATATCAAAATTAGAAAAAACAATTCGGCACAATGCGGTTAGCGTTTAGTTATGAGATTCAGGAATTAAAAAGAAGCACAAACAGAGGAACACAGTGAGTGAAAATGTTGCTTAACAACAGCATCAAAAGACAACATTTAGTCCATAAAACTTAGGGAAATTGAACAAACATTTTCTAAAGCAGCTCAACTAAACTGTAGACATTACACGTATAAAAAGGTGCACCAGGTGAGGGAGCCTTTTAAATGTCTCATACCTTCTACGCTATTGTATTGAAAAGTAGTGGGTTTTTGAATAAATGTAACTCACCTTGATGCTACATCCACCCAAGCAGCTGCTCATTAAATAAGCATTTATTAAAAGTCCTCGGCACAGTCACTTTGCATGAAGGTACTTAAAAAAAAAAAAACAAAAACAAAAACAAAGGCTAACAGTGAAGCTCTTTTAAGCTTCGATCTTGGCTGATCATTCACTTGCTCGTGCAGAAAACACAATATAGCCAAACTAGCTTCAGTCCTAAAGCCAGTTCTAAAGTAGTCTTAAAATGCAACCACTTTGCTTTTGCTGCTATGCCAACTATTGTTTGATCCATCCTCCGCTGTTTTCTGAGTCTCTGTAGAGGTTCATTGCTCCAGAAGAAAGTTTAACTATTCAAATAATTTTGTGCATCTCATCATTCTGGATAGATCACCAGCTTAGTTTACTGATCCTGTTTCAAACTACAGTCAGTGTCTGTGAATGCTTAATCCTGACCTACTGATATCTGATCAGTACCAACAGAGTTGTAAAAAGGGATAAGTACACCATTTTGAGAAATATTTATTTACTCCACCTGACAATACAAAAGAGACCAACAGAAAACAGAGTGGGAGGGACAGCATGTACATGGAAAGTGACGCCAGCAAACATTCAGATGCTAGGGTGAGGGTAAGCAACATGGAAGTCATCCTATCTTGCATCAATGAGTCAGGCTGGTGGCGTGTGATGATGTGGGAATAATTTTCTTGCCACAGTGTGGGGTCCTTAAAGCTGAAGTAGATAACTTTTATAATAAAAATAATAATAAGTTCCTCTGGCATGCGATTCTACTGCTATTTGCAGAAATGTACCACTTGTTCAGAAACAACCAAGCAGAGCCAGAAGGAAGGTCGTAGTCAAGCTCACGTACATGCTGCAGATGTGATTAAGTTGTGAAGAAACAACTTAATCTTACAGAAAAACTGTTTATCTACCATTATTATTGGTCATGCTTACTAGCCTGCACATTCACGGCAGGCTCCGCTGCCAGAAAGAGCTTTAATATAGCAGAGAGCAAGGGAGAGGATGTGAGCAGTACATACACGACGGTGATTGACAGCACTAAGACCCTCCTCCTGAATCTGATTGGTTGCTTCTGGTGTATTTGTGCAGATAACAGTGGGGCCTTGAGAGAAGGCAGACGAGTTTGAGTTTTTCACAGGTTATCATCTAATGTCACAATAAAGACAGTTTTGCAAAAATGTAGAAACATAATTTTGATAAAACTTACCTAATGCAGCTCTAACAGCATTACATGATACCAAAGTACATGCTACGACAAACAAAAACTGGAAATTTAGGACAGATCAAAGCCAATAAAACACCCAAAAAAGAGGCGTCAAGTTTTACTGATACCAGTCTTCCTATGACCGGTACGTTAATATACCAGCATTGAGAAGAACACACTCACAAAAATGAGCCGGCTGAAGAGCAGAAGGGCTGCTGGGCACAAATAATGAGGAAATTGAAGGATTATTACAGATGGAGAGCAAAGATGGCTGAACTTAATTTGGACTGGTGAATAAAGGCTGAGCAAATGTGTGGGCGATAAGTGCAGAGGCGAGAAAGTGAGCATGTACATATTAAACTTTGAAGAGGGAAATTAAGTGGACCCAATGTGAGGTAACTACAATACTGCTCCCAGGGAGAGAGAAGGGAGAGGAGGAGTGGGAGGGACAGTGTCTCCTCTGGTCCCTGCTGAGCCGGCTGCCTTCTACATCTCATTACCCCTTCAATCAGCCGTCGTCTCCCATCAGTGCTATATGGACTGGAAGGGCTGGCAGGTGATCCTGGGCTTTGTCCCCTGAGTTACCGCAACAATCCACCTATGTGTGGCTTAAGCACTGACTACAATTGTTCGGTTGAGACTTTGAATGTTTGTTAGACAACTTCAGTGAACAGACGGAATCATGAATATCAAGAAACAAAGAAGACGAGACAAGGTTAAGTTATATGATGATATTCTAAGCTTTGAAGATCTCATTGAGTAATTCCTCATCTCAAAATAAAAACAAAATAGAACAACTACAAAGGACAGCATTAATTGAGAAGTAGCCAAAATGTAAAAAGTAACTCTGGAGGAGCTGCACAGATCCATGGCTCAAGTGGAGACTACAAATCTGGTATTTTCAGAAAAAGAAGCAGGAAGAAACAATTGCTGCAAGAAAGCCTTAAGCTGAATCATTTAGAGTTTGACTTTAGATAATTGGGGGCAGTTTTTATGCGAGAACATGCTCAGGTCAGAACAAAATAAAATTTACATGCAAATCATTATGTGTGGCAAAAAAAACAAAACATTGTACAATAAACTGAGCGCACCATGCCAATGCTGAAACATGTTGATGGAAATACATCCATCAAAGATTTTTTTTCTTTTGTTACTGTTCTGCAAAGATCTTCCTCATGTAAAATGTAAAGGTTTGGCTTTTAAGTTATGGCGCAGGTATTTGTGCAAGTGTGCTTGTGCCATCAGATATGGAAATAATGTACAAGTCCACATATTTATCACTTTCCAGAAACACAGTCGGGACAGTAAAAACGGGTTTCTTCCCAAATATATCGTATGAGTGCAAACTTGAGCATAGAAGCCCCAAGATGTGAGTCTTTTTCCATTAGTATGCATGACGAGGTTTTTTGAGGTAAACCTGCTGCTCTCTTCAAATCCATACAAGTCTCAAGAAACTCGTCAGCTAAAGCCTATGCAGCGTTACGTAACCGTTTTCTCTGTGGTTCATCCCACATCAAGAGACAAGAGGGAGAAGATGAATGTGTCAACATTTTTAAAAGTAATTTACATTTCTGTTATAAAAGCCAGGGCTCCTGAATAAAATTACAGGGGTGTGTGTGTGCACTCTTGTGAAAGCTTAATTTCCCCTGTTTCTTCCACAGACTCTGGAATTAGAAGGAAGAGCAGCAATTGTTCTCAATGAACATAATGAGGTTGTATTGTAATGTTTGCATATGCCCAAGCTGCTGCTCCACTTTCTGTTAAATCACATCTATGTCCCTGGTTTTCTGGCTTCAAACAATGTTAGCTAATGAGATCTTACTTAAAACCTGTTATCTATCCAAATGTACAGCAGCTAGCAAAGAGAAAACTCATGTCAGACACCCCCAATAACAGCATCAATGTTATTCATGTTTTTTGGGGGGGGTTTTCCCCACACACATGCCAGGAAAAGCAGCATCCCAGAGGCGGGATTAGCATTTGGAGAACTATTCGTATTAGAGCTACAATGAAGAAAGGGAGGGGTTCATTTGGCAGCTGGAATCTTTTCTAAATGGTTAAATTTTGTCTGACAGCAGATCATTATGAAGTTAGCTCTTCATAACCATCTCAGAATCTCTAGTTGTCCTTTTTCTTCTTTGTCTAATCACCATGCTGATGCCGAACAGGTGCTGACACCAACACACATTCACATTAATTGACACAACAAGGACGTTAGAATAAAAGAAATTGTCATTAGTGTTGAAGGCAAAGACGCCTGTTTATTGTAATCCAATTTGAAAATAGAGGCTCAGAGCAATAGGAGAATAAAACACTGTAATGGTAATGATGGTGGCCAAATGCCTGTGAGGGAGGCAATTGCTGTTCTTGTTCATTAATGCAAGATGGAGGACAAGAGGCTTTTGTGTGGAGTCTGACAATTGTGAGAACAAAGAGTCTGAGCGGCTGTGTGTGGAAGCACATTGGCTTCATAATGCACCAAATAATGGCAAAGCTGTCAGCTGTCTCAACAACGTGAAGCTGGCGTACTCATCTACAAGGTGGCGGAGGGTCAGAGTGGGAAAAGTTTTCAGATATGGCATTTTAAAAAGGCTTCTTTGAGTAGCTCATTACTACAACAGAATTATTAGCATAAATGGTTTGTCCTCGTTAATCCACCCAGCAATGCAACACCTGCTCACAAAATAATCTGCAAGTGTTTCATGTTCAGGCAAATTAACTCGACAAAGTCATAATGTGTCAGCGACTTATATCCACAAGACCCGACCCCTCGCCAGTTTAGGTAAAGTGTTTTTGAAGTTTTCCTTGACAACTTTAGTGTAGTGCATTTGAAGTCTGTCGTGAAAATTGAAATGCCGTTTATTATGACATGCGGGTATTCTGGATTCTCACTTGAATGGCGATTAATGCACTCTGAAGATCAGGGGATTTATTTCCAGCTCCACTATAAATTAATATAAGAGTTTAAGCTTTAGTAGTTTGTTATTTTCTGGATCTACTCTACACCAAAAAGAGTTATTGACCCTAGTTTTCATCCATTCAGAAAGTTACAGCTGCTGAAAAGGTTGGGCTCATGAAATATTAACCAGATGTTGATGTGCATGACTGTTTCATAGTCTGACAGTAATAATCTGAACCTTTTTAAATGCATGGATGCATGTGACAAATCCTTATCGGTTGTTCCACAGTAGAGCAATTGGCAGCACTTTCAGCAAGAAGTCTGTACTCCCTTCCAATAAACACTGGAGATAGGCACCAGTCTCTTTATGACCCCACAGGCATAAAGAGACTGTGGGGTCAACCAATTCTTTCAAGTGGTTGAAAGAAGTCAAAGGTGTGATTGATTGACTGAAGCCTCATAAATTGAAGTGATTTCCTGTCCTGTTAAATTTTCAATGAACATAACTAAAGTGGAACCAAATTATTCAATAATTTTGCAATTACATGTCTTCCAAATAATTCACAGTATTAGGATCATGAGATAAAACATAACATAATTTTGCATTTGTTCATAATAAATGATTGCCAGACAGACAGAGGTTCTATATCAAACTTATGTCTTATAAGTAATTTCTAGCAATCAAAAAGATGGACTAAATTAGTGGACAGTTGATGAGACATTGGACTGTAAATCTATTATTTACAGTCCATTGTTAGATGTCAATACAATGGTGTGCAGCACAGTGAAGAGATGGTTTGTCTAAAAGCGTGAGTCACAACTTGAAATAAAACTGCATCTTCCTGGGTTTTTGAATTTAATTAAAAGTCAATTGTGTGTTCGGTAAATGCATGACTGTGACTTTTTAAGAAAGGAGTCCTATATTAAACTGGTGAGTTGTAAAATCTTAAAGCATTTGTTTATCTCACAATGATTGATTGTTTAGTTTTTTTTTTTTTTAAATCCAAAGGTTTCTGAAAGCTGATGGTGACTGATGAAAACATAAGGTGAGGATCACTGAAAGTCAAGTGGAATCAGGAACCTGACATTTCCAAGCAATCAGTGTGACAGAGGGTGTGATATTTCACTTTGAACCAAACTGGCTGACGGACCAGCAGGACCCTCAAGATGACAGCCCCCTGAGAACCTCCTCTGAATGGCTGATCTGCACCCCGATGCTTTATTCCCCCATCAGTGCTTCTTTCTCCCTTCTCCCCTGTGCCACTGTGCTCCCCCATCTCTATTTTCAGACGCACACATCTCCACATTCCTCCCCACTCGCTGCAGCGGCGGGGAAATCCCTTGAAGATGCCGCTCCATCAGTAATGATTTTCTGCTCAGCTGAGCAATGAAAGGTACACATGCACCCTCCCAGCCTGGCTCTCTCCAACCTCTCCTCTCTGTGCAAACCCCCATCATCTATCCCCCAATGCATCTCATTAAAGTTTTAAAGTGAAGGTAAGCCAGCACATCGGTGCGTTCCTCCATCCTCCCACTCTAACCTCGCTAAACGTCCGCAGCCCATCCCTTCCTTGCTTGTTTTCTTCGCACTTCTCAATCCTCTAATCTCAAGTTTTAGACAATAAAATTAACGGCAAGGGGAAAAAGTGTCAGGAAGCATACAGGGGACAACAATTAAAGGTTGGAAATGCATCGTGTTTACTTTGTGCACAGAAGGTGCAAGTGAAGGAGAGGAACAAAATCAAAATCTTGTGTCGAAGAAATCTTTTTTTTCCATGCTTTAACATCTTAACTGTGGATATTTATCTCGATTAGGAACACAAAATAATATTGTTTATACTGCAGAATAGATGTATTTACAATGCCCCAGAAATGTGTATTTTTTAAATGATTACAGTTTTAGCATGGGAAGGCTGATTACTACAAATAATTAATGTGATATGCAGCACAAGTCTTTATGAAAATTACTTATGATAAAAAATGCATCCATAATTTCACTGAGACCAAACATTCTGGCTGCAAGGAGAATGATGTATTTTGTGTTCCTTCAAGGGCTGCCTCGTAATGACGCATTTCCCTCCCAGCCCCCATTAATTTAACCACAAATTGTTTGAATAATCTTTTAATCATTAAAAATGCAGCTTTATTACATTTTACTTCATCGTTATACAAAATATTTTAGCAAGTGAAAGCAAATTAGCAAAAATTTTAATATACAGCTTTAAGTAGAATTAACTATTTATGTATTTAAAAAATAAATATTATAAGACCGAACAAGAAACAAAAAAAAAATGGCTTTAGCAAGAGTACATCTCTAAAGAAAAAAAAATCCATTAATCCACTTGATGCAAAATGCAAAAAGTGGAGACTAATATTTCCACGCAACTTACAAATATTTTCAATTATGGTTTAATTGTATGTATTGTTTAGTAGTTTGTCTGGTTTAAATTACATTCATCTTGGTTTGAACAACATCTACAATGAAATTAAATTAAACTGAGATTAACGCAGGCACAGCATTAATTAGTCAACCATTTCTCTAAACATTTAAATAAATTACTATTCTACAGGAAGAAGGATTGTATTCAAAAGCCTATAAGAAACAAAAACACTTTCTTTTCTCTGGGTCATGTCTGTCTGCTTTTTATGCTTGTTGTTGCTGATGCTGTTTCCTGGGAAATCTCACAGAGTATTCAAATCTCCAGTTTGTTATCACCTAAATATTTCAGTGAGGATGAAGTATATACTTTAGACAGATCCACACTTTAAAAACACAAAAAATCTGTCATAAAATGACTCAGTGTCTTGTTAAAAAGTTCAGGAAAAAGGAAATTCTAGGGGTGAACTGATCAATCGGCCCCATTTCCTTAATTTTGGGAAATCTGTGACCGGTTGATACTTAAATGTGAAGCCAATTTTATCTACTGATCTTAACTACCTCTGCAAACGTCTAAAAATCGGCCACTGTGCTCGATTGATCTGCTGTGAGAGCGAGCTGACTGATAGACCCAGCCATCAGGTCATGACTGCATGTTCGCAGTTAACAATAGTCACTGAGTTGGCAACTTTGGCCAACTCAGCAACTTTCTTGCTATATTTAGCAACGTTTCAGACAATAATATCAGTATATTCCAAAATCGGAATTGATAGGTCAATTTTTTTAAAGATCAGTGATCAACCAGAAAACGGAAATGAGTGCACCATTAGAAAATTCATAAAATTGTCAGAACAAGTCAGCAGAGGAGAAAGGGGTGGGGGGAGACAAAAAAAAAACACCAATTCCCGAGAAAATAGTGATTCTTTTTTTGGCAAAATATACTGGTTGAAGTCATAAAGAAACCATCAAATGCTTTAAATAACTGTTTCTAAGGTTTCAAAACGGTAAGCTTTGTGTTTGAATTCAGCTTGTTTACATTGTAAATCTGAACCATTTCAGGTGTAGGGGAGCCTCACAGCTGATTAGCATACTGGATTTTATTGGCTGTTCAGACATGTTTGTTTTAGTTTCTTGGATAATAAGTTGCAAATTTGAAGTAAATTCATGGCTCATTAACATCCACATCACTCACTTTTCATTAGCCACATTTTTTCAATACAACAGTCTTAAAAAATTGTTAATGTCGAGAAATTATTATGCTAACATAATTGTAGCAGCTCTAATTTCTCGTATATAACAAAATCTAGAATAAATCTGAGTACAACAATCATTAGTAAGTACATATTTAGTTACGAAGACTTATACGACTAGTTTAGAGTAAACTAACTTATTTTATACTAATAGACTAAACTAAGCCTAAGGAGGAAGTTTCACATACATTGAATATAATATACATAACTATTAACACTTCAGTTTGAAGTCAGCTGAAAGTGTTCCTTGATGCCAAGCCTGGGCTTGAAAAGAAACACAAACCTGACCTCGACAGGGGTTTTGATAGACGAGATCAGGTCCAAATTTGCCATGAGCACCATAATATTAATCTTTTTAAGGATTAATTCTGCCAGTAACAGCCAACAGCCTCTCAGCAACCTGTTTCATGAAAGTGAATGCTGACAACTGATCAATATTAATGGCACAGAAGTGAGACCTCATTATGCTGAAGGTCATGGCAGGAGGTGGATTTAGAGCAGAGGAAGATGAACAAAACTCTTGAACATTTGTGGCAGAGCAGAAACATTTGTCTAGCTGTATGACACCCCCTGAAGGCAACATGTCATTCCCACTTACAGGCTTTTAAAAAAGTTTGAAATTTAAGGCGAAAATTTGTTAAATAGTCCCTGTGACTTTCAGTGTCTACAAAGTGAAATCAGTCATTAAAATGCAAAAAAAGGTCCAGGGAAGTACAGATTTATGGCACCAAAGGGACTTTGAATGCAGTACACAGAGACTGTATCTGGGCAGGCAGTGAGGTGCATTAATGATGAGCTGATCACCTGCTTTTTACAGTTTTCATGAGAGTGGAAATCTCTTAAACCCAGTGAGTAATGACTGAGCACAGACACACGGGGGAGGGGAACGCTTCAGCTTACTCCTATTCTCATTGCTCAAGTCATATAAGACATGATGCTCTGTCAGTAGACAACGAAAAGTCAAATGTTAATATTAATCAGAACAATTACTTGTTTGAGCATGGCTGTGCACCTCTTCACATCGTCTTCTCTTTATTAGTTTTGGCTGCATGTGCTTTGCTCAGGTGTTTTTCAGTTTTTGGTGGAGATGAGGTTAACCTCAGCTGATGTGTGGAACACATCAGACAGCATGTTATGGGGGAGACCTGCTAATGCTAAAAATACCAAGCCTTTCCACACTGCATAGGAACCCTGTACTTGAATTGACAGAAAGAAGTAGGCACAAAAACACTAGAGTATTGCAATGAATTTACCCATGCTGGCATCAGCTGATGAAAGACTTTCAAAATCCATGAAAGTAACTCACTACGTCTGGCAGATATTACAATGCTGTTAAAATGTGCTCATAAATGCAGCAAAATGAGATGACACCATATAATTACTTGTGAAAACATGATATAGATGCTTTTACGTAACATTTGTATAACAAGATGTTAGGCTTGTATGACAACTGTGAGCCAACATCAAGTAAAAAAGAATTATTTTAAACATAATTTGTTCTTCGCTACTGTATTCAAAGCCTGGGTTTGCGTGCAGCTATTAGCTGATGTAAACCACACATTCACAGCTGATGTGTGTGTGATGCAACCTGTGCGCTCCGGAGCTTCAGCTCAAACTTCCATCATTACAGTCTTTTGAATGATGCATCGTAGTGCATTCACATCAGGCCACTGTATCAGCCAAGCCTGAATATTTTCCACCTATTCCATTTTTTTTTTTTTGCTGAAGCTTTCTCTGTGGGAATGATCACCCCTGCATCACTGCAGATGGTGTCGGTCTACATTTTTCATCACAGCTGAATATTCCTCATCAGCTGAATACTGAGCAGCAGCTCGGAGGAATAGCTGCTCTGTGCACAGCATGCATGACAGTGAGCCAAGGCAGTGATTGGCAAATATAAAAATAAAACTGAATAAATAAAACATGGTCAAAGTGAAAAAAGTTTGCCGTTTTGCACAATTGTCAGGAACATAACGTGTGTTGTTAACAGTTAAAGCAAATAAAAATAATATGCAAGAATTAAAATAAAGAGTGAGCGGAGGACCGTTAAAGAAACCTTTTTTTTTTTTTTAAAAACCCTCATCATTCTGAGAGAAAGATCTGTCTGACAGAAGGGACAGAAAAGTGTGAATCATTACCATCGAAGTGCGATTTTGATGGGTGTGGTGAGGCAGGAGGTGAACAGGTCAGCAGGGAGGTCCGGGTTCATGGGCAGCAGCTCGTTTGCCTCACATGCAGCCAGTTGGATGCAGTTCTTCATGGAGGGCGGAAGCGGCATCTGTGCGAGTGGGTGGCTGGGATTGATGGCCGCAACCTGAACAGACATACAACAGGTCAAAAGCTGTTTGGAGATTTATTTTGACTAGCAGAAGGGAGTCTGTGTAAATCCATCCAGAGCAGGTTTCACATTTGCAAATACATCAGGTAATCGATCTCAACGGGGAGTCTGGCTTTGAGCTCCAAAACAGCTTTTTATTCAAGCTCCTCCACCACCTGACCAGTTCTCTCAGGAAATAAACAACAGAGATGGAAAGAAGCTGGTATACTGATACTGATTTATTTAAAACAAATCTTGCTCTCATGTGTCAGAATGAGCATTGCTTTCAATATTACACTTTGATTCTCTGATGATGGTTGTAATGGAAGGGGGGTGAGACTGACATAACACATTAGTGTAAAATCACTGACTGAAAATGACAAAGATATAGTCCACATAGAGGTTTACCGCTAAATCGGCCCTGTGATTACATGAAGAAACAATATTATCCACCGTATCGACTTCCAAAAAGATCTGAAAATCAGCCACTGTCCTTTCATGCTCTGCTGTGAGAGAGGACTGACACAGACCTGCCCAACAGGTTATAAATGCACATACGTGGTTAACAATTCTCATACAGTTAGCTAGAAAAAGAAGTAATAAATAGTTCTTATCATCACTTTTATCATTACCACAACAATGGTACAAAATATAGTGATAAAAATGTAAGTCCATGTAGTCCACCCCATGGATACAACTTTTAAACAATGTCAAAGGTAATTCTGAAGTCTGAAAATTAAAACATGTCTAAAATATGTTTTCTTCTTTCTACACTTATCCATGAAGCATGGAAAATACAGACCTTTCCATAAGTTATCAGACTGCCCAAGTTGTTTGCAGACAAAATTAGCTGGAAAAACATGTAAAAGTTATGAAGTGAGAACTGAATTACTGAAACTTAGAAAAAAATCTAATCTCTGAAGCAAACAAGACGGTGTATGTGGAGTTTTGAGCACAAACGTGCAACAGGTGATGGCTTTAGCACCAAGTCAAGTCTGGTGTCTTTCTTGCAAGCTGTTTGCTCTCATGAGACTTGGCATCAACTTACTGCTAATAAAATCATGAAAACAACAATTCCCATAATCCCCTATAACTTCCGTCAGAGCAGAAATGTA
>CAEFZY010077057.1:0-63455 GCA_903066815.1 Brachyrhaphis roseni
CAAACAAACTCAAGCCTTTTGTCACTTCATAGCTCTTGTACTGTCTAAAGCAAAGTGTGGTCTTTTTCTTAGAAGAAGGCAGTTTACGTCGTCACATGCTCTAAATATGCAGGTGAGGCTATTGTCAGGATACACAACACGTAAAAAAGGAAAATTATGTAGTTTTTAAGACATATACATCATTTGGAAAAAGCCTGCCTTCGGTGCACTTTCCCTATCACTGGCTGCAAAAAAAACATGTCAGCCCTGACAAGCCTAAACAGGATTAGGAGAGTGCACAGATTAGATGAATGGATATGTTGGAATATTACAATCTTTTCAATTTAATTTTATTCACAGTATTATTTCATTTTAAAAAATATGCCATGCCTCAAAATAGCATGAATACCAACTGAATTTTTCCACATGATGTCACATTGTAGTAGCTTAAGTATTTATTATCTGGATTTTGTGATGGACAAACACAAAATAGTGTGACATTTTAACTAAAAGGAAGGCAGGAGCTGGTATCAAAAAATTTAAAATCTGAAAATTGTGGTGAACCTATTTCCAACCTTTTTTATTCTAATTGAAATCTAGTGCAATTAACTGAATTGATGAAGAGTTCACTGGTGTGATGTTCCATAAAGACTTCAAAAGTTTGCTTGATAAAATCACAATCTTTCTATATCTTACAGTTTGGAATATATCATCTGAAACAAAGCTGGACAAAAAGGTAAATATGCAAAGTACACATAAATGCCACATTTTTCTGTTTTTGTTAAACAACAACCATGTGTTTAAAAGTTCAAGCAGTCCAATAACTGTTTAAGCACCCAATAAAATTAATTTGTAAAAAAAAAAAAAGGTCATAGAAAAGCTCCAATTAACGAGAAGGGAGTCAGTTCTTCATTAGTTTGTCTTCAAAGAAATATTAGCTCACAGTACAAAATGCAGGCAGAAAGAACACTGGCAGTGCACCGCTTATTATCAAATTCAGTTAGTTAGATTCTTCCTGAAAGCCAGACATTCAGATGAGAGAGACTTAATTTGAATAATTTATTGGAATGTATTTGGAGGGCTGAGTGAATGTAAACAATCAGAAACTACAGCAGGTGCTTCAAAGACTTCCCAGGTCTAGAATACATTTAGTGTATTAGGGGAAATTAACAATCACATCTTGTTAGAGCAGAAGTACAATGCACTGAGAAAACATGTGTGTCTAAAAGAGAATAACAGAAAATGTGGTACACTGGAATGAATCTTAATGCAAACATACACGTCTGCTTGTACTTCACTGGGAAGATCAATATAAAGTGACACAAAATTGTAAAGTATTAAAATTTTATTTTTACTGTGTCATAGATTTTAAAATAAAAACAGGAAATTATTTCTGTGCATTTGTATTCAGTTCTCCTCATTTAATAATTTGAGGAACTATCCTTTTACTATAGTCATACATGCAAATCATTTACTGTATGTCTCTAAGCAACCTTCGGCATCTGGAAACTGAAATGTTTTGTCTATTCTTTGGGAAATGGTTTAAGCCACATTGAATGCAAAGCATCTGTGAACAGAAATTTGATTGAGCAATTGTAAAACATAAAATGACCACGCTGTTTAAAAGGAACCTCACAGCATGTTGATGCCTTCGTGTTTTTATAGTGCTGGCATTCACCTTTTCACCAGAGTAACAGGTCCAAATGTTTCAGATTTTCATTTATGCTAAATTTTTAATCATCAATTATTTCCCTTACACTGATATTGATCGATGTTGTTGTGTTGTATTACTTATTTAAAATCCTGATGAAATATCTTCAGGTCGGTGATGAAATCTGAAAATTCTGAAGGAGTATGACTATTTTATAAAGAACTGTAAACCTAAACTTGGATTATTAATTTAAATGCAACCAAATGCTAATCTGTTGGAGTTGAACATAAACACTGAAAATCCTGATTTGATTGGAAAGGATGCTGCTCTCTAGGTTGTATTTGTAGATGGGAAAATCCTGGGTGTGACTCTCTACATTGTCATAGTGGGTGCACTAAACAGGAGTAGCTGACTAAGCTTGTGTGTGAGGGTGCGTTTCTCTACTGTGTCCCCTCAGGTATCACCCCTCCTTCCTGATGGAGTGGGGTCTTGTGCTCACTTGTCTCGTCTCATTAATCAGAGGTGGGAGCTCTAAAACAGAGGAGCTGCAACCTGTGCCAGCTGGCCATTCGACAGCATTAATGCTGGACATTAGAGGTTAGGAATGGTGTGCAAATAGACTTTATCTACATATTTTCTCCTGTTAAGAATTACTGCTGCTATTCTCCGCTCCACTGGTCTATTATTGGAGAAAAAGGGATATTTTATCACTATTGTAGATCACAAATCCTGTTGCATGGTGACAGAAAGCAAAAGCAAGGTACACAACAGCAGCTGTGGTAAAACATTGTCTGTTTTTCTAGTTTTACAGTCTTATTATTCATGTGAAATTATTATTTTTCATAGGATGAAAAGAGATTAACACAGAACAACTGGTTACAAAGTTTATGCTCCTGACATTTGAACCTTTCTTTAATTGCAGATTTAAAGAATTTGCAATTAAATCCATCTACACACTTTTTTGTGTTTAGATGGATTATGTTATTTCGAGTCACAACATAAAGGAATCCTGAAAGACCACCTGTTAGGAGTTCTGCTTATAACCAACTTTATCAAAATGCATTGAAGCTTGCAACTGTAAAAAGACAAAATACAGAAATGTTCAAGGGATGAACATTTCTGTAATGTGGCATTACAAAAATACAAAAAAATGTTCTTACTGAATATCTGTCCGAAATTACACAAAGCTTTTATTTTACAAAAATGGTAATGCCTCAGTTTGTTTCAAACCACTTCTTTTTGCACAGTGAGTAAATTCTGATAGGTTGTTGAGAGGAAGTTGAGGAGAAAGAAATCATAGATAAAGATAAACTCAAACTGTAGGTTGGGGGGAAGATTTTAATTTGAGTGGCTGCAGTTGAGAAAATATCTTGGTATATTTATGTCAGCTTTTGAACCTCTGACTGCAAAATATAGCACATAAAATGCTAGATATAGACTTTTGTATGATTAAAAAGTCCAAGATGACTACAAATAACTTGAAAGCTGACACAGAGCTATTAAAATATGAAGATGCACAAAAGTGTTCTGACATTACAGACTTTTTCAGCACATAGCTTATACACCTGCGAATACATTGGATGAATAGAAGGAATGTGAGCAACATTTTTTTAAAAGAAGGATAATCCTACCATAATAATGAAGACGACAGGGCTTTCAGTTGTTCTTTTTTTTCCTTTTTACAGTATCAAACTACTAAATGTTGCAGTCACTGGATTTAATAGAAGCACTGAAAAATAGACAGCTTTAATAGCAGATCTGTCACAGAACGACCGAATCCCCATTTGCTGAATAAGTTCTGTGTCGTTTAAAGTCCAATCCAATAACTCACTGCTGTTGACATATTTAGCAAAGTGTTTTAGCTCAAATTAATCATGACCTGGAACAAGGTCATTTACTGACATTGTAAAAAGCTACCTGATATATTTTTTTTATAATGTACCAAGTTTAAATGTCATGGCAGTTACATGTTAACAAGAAAATCTACCTGAAAGCCACGGTGCGTTGGCGAAGGACTCTGGGCCGTACAGTTTTAGTTGTTTGTGGGATTTATCAGAGTCTGTTGTTCATCTTACCCAAATGATTGTTGATATAAGCAGCTTAGCGTCTTTTCACTCAGAAAAGATCAGCATAGGGCATGAACCATGCAGGATGGGTATTTGCAAAATAATCAAAACTGTCTAAAACATTGGTTGACTGTAAGGAAAATATAACAGCTGGTGTAAATATTCCATGAAAAGCCTGAGCTGTGGATTTATATATTTTTGAGGTGTTTTTCTAAGAACTCCTACTGGGAATTGATTATCTGAACTGCATTATAAAGCACCTTCTAGCACATCCCCTGTAGCCACTCTTTGAAATGGCTTCACAGGAGTTATGGTGGTCAATGCAAATTAATGTAGAAGTGATTCATGAGAAAGCGTCCCTTTGGTGCCTCTTCTGTCTTTTTATGGCCATTATAAAGCATAGTTTCCATCCACCTCAGTACATGTTTTATGCAACAAAACCAGATGTGAAGTAGGGAAATACAAATGAGAGCAGAAGGGATAAAAGGCAGTAAAGAAAGGCAGCAAAAAAAATGCCAAAACGTCTCGAATTTAGCCACCAATCGTGACTGAGTTCCCATTTGGTGTTCACATGACAGCTCTGCCACCTGATCCCCATGTTACACATCAATAGAGTGCTGTGAAAAAGTAGTTGGCCTCATTTTTTGGTCACACTAAAATGTTTCAAACAATCAAGCAAAGATAACTTGAAAAAACACCTTTTACATTGCTGTGGAGGCGTTTTGACCTTTTTTTTTTTTCAGAATTTTCAAGCACAAACAGCCTGTATAAGGTCATAGGTCTAATCAAGGAATTTAAATTTAATTGGTGTAGAATACATCCCTCCGAAATAAGAACGACGTACTGGTTTGATTTGGATCATTTTCTGTGTGTCCCAGTAGGATTTTCTGCTAAGGTTCTTTCAATTTCCGCACGTTGACAAGTTTCTGAAGCTTCACAAACATCTCAAATTATTACTCTTTTAACTCAAGACACCACAGAATATTTTCACTATACACCAGGCATGATGTATAGACTTTCATTTTATTTTTTAAAGGTTGTTTCATGGTGCAAGTACCCTTTATTCAACAGTAGCTTGACAAGAACAAGAGAAAAAGAAGGGGAAGATCTGCAGCAAAAGGCACAGGGCACTTGCTCCACTACTGAGCAGCGTAATCCCAAATTGTATTGATTGTTTTAGATTTTAACTTAATATCAGACAGGTTCTATTTAGGTGATTTCTTTATTCTACATTTCTGGGAGTAATCAGTCAACTTTCAAAAATGTGGTTAATCATAGCCAAATAAAGGTCCTACATGATAACTCATTTCCTTAAAGCTGCAGTGGGTGACATTTATAAAAATGTGTTTTGTTTTTACATATTTGTCACTATGTCTTGACAGTGTAATATGACACAGATGATTTATTGTAAATATAAGAGCACCTTTGCCTCCTCTGTGTAGTCCTACTGCCATCTGCAGAAACATAGCACTCCCAGTCAGAAGCAACCAATCAGAGCCAGGATGAGGGTCTTGGCACTGTCAGTCTTCCTTGTGTATGCGCTACAGCACCTCCCCATCAGTGGAGCTTGCAGTGAATGCTCAAATTAGAAAGCATGGGCACTGAAGACACTGGATAAATAGGTTGTCTGTATTATTAGGTTGGTTTTTGTCGGTTTGCTGCAGCTCTGCTAATGGCAATCTTGAGCTCTTACGCCATGTGGTACGGAGGGTGTGAGCAGCATGTGCACAAGTTTGATTGCTAGTGCCCTCCTCCTGGCCCTGATTGGTTGCTTCTGACACAGAGCGTTGTGTTTGTGCAAAGAGGAGGCAGATTATCTATATCATTTTACACTGTCAGGACACTGTGATAGCCTTAACAACTATGTAAAATATATATATATATTAAATATATTTAAAAGTTTAAAAACTGAAATTATCATCTGGAGTTTGAATTTATTTTGTTCTGATATTAAAATTTGTTGAGAAACCGAAGAAATCAGCAAAGGGGAAATATCTTTTCACAGCACTGTAACACAAGCCATGTCTGTAATTCAAACCTTGTGCATAAATGATTCTGTGTTTTTAAAATGTTCTGGAAAAAACTGCTACAACTCTGATACAATAAAAGCCTGCAAAGCTTGAACAGATTAGCTAACAGTAGGAGAAAAACACAATTTAAAACAAATGAAATGGAGAAGCTGGGAGCCAAATGATTCATTGCATAGGCTAATGAAACAGATTTCCTTCCTCCAACAGCTTGACTATTTATTTTCATGTATTTAAAGTGGTCAAAATGAAAAGGAACGAACAAGCAAAAGACGTCTGCCAACACACATGGCAAAGAGTCTGAGAAAAAGAAAAAATCCTTCATATGTCTAAACTGGTAAATTCTGTTTGTTCAAAATGTGACTGAGAGAGAGAAAGCAGCATCTTGTTGTTTCAGCTCCTCAGAGAAAGTCACAGTACATTGACCTGGTTTTCACTGAAACTGTTCATTTGTGTAACCGCAATAGGGAAACGGAGCACTTTGGGCCCTTCAGGCTTTCATGAGCAAAGAATAGGAAAGCAGCGGTTGGCATCAAGTTCTCTCTTCTTTATTTTGGTTTCACACAGCAGCAAAAAAGCAGGATAATTATTAGTGACAAAAAGCCATCTAAATAAGGAAATGGCACAGAGCTCTGTTAGGTTTTACTCGCCTTCAAGACTCTTCTCCTCTCCAACCGCACTTCTTCTCTTGATAAGCCAGTCAAATAAAGCCAACGCCAAAGGCAGATCAGTGCAAGTTCCTCTGACTTGCATCAACATAANTAAACTGAGTGGGAAAAAGGCAAATGTCTTGCCAATTAAACAAAGGGCTGATGAGACAATGCTCCTAGCTAAGCACAGGCCTGCAACAGTGCATAAAAGCCAATAAAGTGTCTTACTCCATATTTATACCAGATGTACTGTTCAGATCCTAAGAAATGAGAAAAAGGACTTTCACTGTAAAGTTTCCAGTTTATTTGAAAGCCAGCAGATTTATTGGCATTGAAATGTATGTGCTTTGTCTCTCCAACAGCTGACGACATTTTTAGGCAATAGATTGGAAACTGAATAAAGGAAGACTTTTTCACAGATACTGTGTACATCATTACCCATTATTGGATTCTCCTATTTAAAATCAAATGTAATTCCTACAAGATTATGCAGATATTTTGAAAATAAGCTGCCTGCAAATCTAAACACTTATTTAGCATTTCTTAGAATTGATCTCGAATAGAAAATAAGCTTAAGGTTGATTTAACATATATCTGATCCTCTTACTTCCTAGCCAACTTTCTACTAAGTTTTGTATTGCTTAGGCCTAATTTTCAACACAACTGTGTTTGCCTTAGGGATCATTTGAATGAAGAAATAAAGATTAGTTGAGAAAACATCACCGTTCCAAAATTATCTCGTATAAGACCGCTTAATCCCTAAAACAACGTTGTAACACCATAAGTAGTGTTAATAACTGTACAGTTTTGCGTTTTACTTAAACTTTCTTTTCACCACAATAGAAGAGCATCCACTGTACTAAAGATAAAGTGGATGCTTACATCCATCTCTTTTAATTTCTCTGGTTGAGGAAATTTCTCCCTCTTGACCCGAACTGAGTCAATTTACCATCTTCTGTTTGAGATTTTTGTCCTCAAATGGATGAGTTGAGTTTTATATTAGCAGCTTGATTCTCCAATAAACCCTGAAGGCTGTGGATTGAAGATACCAACAGAACCACATCAACTTCAAGAAGGAAAAATGGCACTCAGTCACTCTCTCTGAGGGCCTGTGTCCTGCAACTTTCTGATGCTTCAACACACCAGAATCAAATAATCAGGTCAATAGCAGGACTCTGGAGAACTTGACCTCTCACGTAGGAGGTAATTGAGCCATTTTATTCAGGTCTGTGGAACAAGGGACACATCTAAAAGTTGCATGATACTGGCCTTTGAGGACTGGAATTAAATACCCCTGGCCTATGTGCTTGGGGATTTTTGACAGGGGCAGTTAATCTGTCAAGGTAAATTTGAACAAAGTCGTCTTCAGGAAGAAATCTGCATTGAGCATCTCTCTTACCTCCACACTGGTCTATTTCCCTTTGGGAAATGATGACCGCATTATGAAAACAAACTTGTTACCTGACATGAATTTACAAATATCTTTATGACAAAGACTGAAAATAAGACAGAATTTCTGAGGGGACTTTTGATGGTTTTGCTTTGAATGTGTTTATACTGCAAGGGGGATCGAGATTTAAATGAGTTCTTCAAATCTACTCTTTATTATCCTCTTTTTCAAGTCCCTTTTCTCTAAAATGCAAATCAAACAAGCCAATAATAGGAATTAACATCTCATTATACCTCTGTGACACAGTTAATCCAAGTGGACAATGCTTCTGTCATGGTACTGCTGCCCCTGGCCCTTAGTTTGTGATTGTTATTCCTCTCTAGAGCCCTGCATTTGTCTACAAGAAACTCCTGACTGATGCCGCAGCCCCAAATGTCTGATAACCATGGTGATGGCCTGCCCTTGCTCACATCCTCATTAGGAAAGTACAGGACAAGGAGTAAGTTGGGTAAACAAGCTCAATCCATTCCATTAATGGCTGTGGGCTCTCCTGTCACAGCACTGTTAATTATCTGGTCTTACACACAGATTAGACAAGGGAGAAAACACCAAGCAGTGTGTGCCAGCATCTGCTGCTTGGAGGTTTGCTGACTTTTTAATTAGATGTACATTCCGTCATCAGGCCGACACTCGAATAAGATTTTTCATTCTCATCTGCAACATATCAAGCTCTGACGCTGTGAAACATTTACTTTAACCAACATAAAGCAAATATTGTGTTGATCAAAATCCAAATTGGACTCCCAGATGTAAGGCTGTTAAAAAAACCACAAGGAGGGAAAGAGCAAAGTTACAAATTAAAACTCCTCACAGCTATGATCATAGAAGAGACACACTCAGTCAGGTAGGTCACAAACTCAAGAATGATACGTAAATTTAACTGAAAATAGTGTTAAAATAAAATTGTGAGATTTAATACAAATTTCTCTGAGTGCAGGCATTAACAGAGACAGACTGTTAGCACGCTGTTCAATTTGATGCTTTTCCTGTTTTTCTTTGCTTCACAGTCCACATTTGACCAGACCACCAAGGCAGCCTCATCAAAGAAATACTTGAAAATTGCAATATCTGATGGAGACATGCCATGTGTATAAATACCTGCCCACAACCACCAACCACGAATCGTCGTCTTCCACATCCTGTGCACAGATGAATATTCCTTTTTTGAGCAGTTTTCCACAAAAAAAACCCAAATGAAAATCCTTACTCACTGACATTTGCTTTTCCAGGTATTTTTTTTCTGTAATTCAAAGCGCTACCAACCTCCAGGCACAACTCAACACTCCATCTGTTGAAATATTAATAAAAGCCATCATGGAATGCAAATGTTTACTTTATTTAACAGAGCATGGCACATGGCAAGCTGATCATGCCTTGCAAAAGTTTTATCTTTAACAACTGGCAATAGTTGTTACATCCCTTTGAGGAACTATCGGTCCACTCCTCTTACTTGAATTGTCTTATTTCAACCGTATTAGAGAAATTTTGCTATAGCTTGTTAAAGGTCATTTCATATAAATCTCCATTGTATTTAGGTTCAGACTTTGACAAAGCCACTTTAAATCCTTCATTTATTCAGATGTGGGTTTGCTGGAGTGCTTCAGACTTTTGTCCTGCTGCTTACCCCAAGTATACTTGAGCTTAAGGTCACAGATGACCTGACATTTATCTTTAGGATTTTTTTGGCAGAGAGCAGAATTTCTAATTCAGTCAATTGTGGTAAGAAGTCCAGGTCAGCGCAATACCATCACACTGTCTCCATCCTGAGTTATCGCTGTAGGTATGCTGCCATAGGTTTAGGCTGCTGTAGGACAAACTGACCACTTCCTCTCACTCAATTACATTACCCTCTTTCTCGCCTATTTTTCTCCTCTTTCTCACTTTTTATGTCATGTTCATTGAAGCTGGATTTGCAGATGGTTACTGCTGCCAACAACTTAATGTTCTCCTTTTGTAGATGATGCACTTGGCCCTCTCTTTCAGAGTTTGACCCTGTCTTTCTCCTAAATAAACACATTGGCTGAGGTTTTGCTTCCATCACTAGATTTAAAAACTGGCCCAGAGCTCATCAATTTAACATAGTTTCTCTCTTAGGTGAAGCCACTGAAGGTGCTACTACTGTCACTAACTTCTTACTTATCTATAACATAGAAAGTACTCCTGAATCTGTCTTTTTTGTGTCTCTATTCTGTCTTCTCCAGCACCCACTCAGTTGTGGGAGATAGCCGCTCACAGTGAGCCAGGTTCTGCTGGAGGTTTCTTCCTGTTGTGGCAGAAGGGCGGTGTTATTTTGGGAATGGGGACGATATAAGACATAAAACCAAGTGGTACCAAATGTTGTTGTTTCAATTCAGCAATGTGGTCTATAAAACTCTATTTTCAAGCCAGGTTAGGTATTGCAGGGATGAGCAGTGTGGTAAAATAAAATATAAGATAGAAAGATTAACAATATATTTATTACAATGAAAATGTAAAAGATGTCATAAAGTGTCAGCCCAAGCTCACCACTTGTCAGCATTGATTCATCATTTGTATTGGAATGTATTGAATTTAAATGATTCTTTTTGTAAAGTAACTTGAAATTATGTTTTTATTGGTTCAATAAAACTGAAAACATGAAACAGAATACATGCTTAGCTAAAGTGAGACAGCCGCTTGTGTTTTTTTTTGGTCATTGGTGATTTTCATCCCTCTCCCATGGAGGTTGTTTTTGTGCTGGGTGACTCATTCATACTGAAGCCTAATTATGCTTGGCTAAGTATTTATGGTAAGTGTCACCACAATTCCATGTGTTCTCCATTTTTGTGGCGTTGTTGATTCTCAAAAGGCCTAGATCCTTCCCAGAATAATGGTTGTCAGTGACCATGTTGATTCATTTCTATAGTTCAGACCACGATGTTGTTTTAGTCTCAGCAATAATAATATTAAAACTATTATTCTTTTGTGTATTCACCTTAATCAAGCAGTGCAATATCCCTCGTGATGCAGACAGCTGAGTTAGTTTTTCATTGTCTTGTTGTGAATCTAGTGGAACTATTTTATTTTTACTGGGCACTTTACAAACAACAAAACGCCAAAGTATTTTGCCAAAGTATGTGGTTCAATTGAGGGAGGAAAGAAAAACAAAAACATACTTAACAGCAGAAATTCTAGTTTGATTCAAAGAAACATGGAAAACATTGGGAATGCTGGTTAAACTTTAAACATGCTGGTCTGGAGTCAGATGACAAAAACAGCACAAAATACCACACAGAGATTTAAGAGGTCAATCATATGCAACAGTGACATTTAAATGCATGGAGAGTGAAACAAAGTAGAGCACAGGAGAGGTGCTACAAGCAACATGGGAGGTCGCACAGCAGCCTGAACCGATGGCAGCATAACTAACTGATGGCTGAGAGGTAGCCTCTCATTATGCTAACTTATGCTTTCTTAAATCCTTTCCACTTCCAAAACCTGGAAATGTCTCCCCTTTGTCTTTCCTGGGGCATTCTGATCACTTAAAAGAACATTAGGAAGACAAAACTAAGCAAAACCACTGAGAAATATGAGGAGAGAAAAACAAAGGTGTCTCCAATGTTGAAATCTTTAATCCTGCACCTTTACACATTTTGCCATCACTAAAGATACACAGGAGGATGTCTCGCCTAGCTCTTTACCACCTCTGCCTTTGTTCTGCCCATTGCTTGTTTCTTATGTGTCCAAGCTGGCTCCAGAACAGTCAGCAGAAATATAAAAATGAAAGAAATGCCATGACTGCATGACGGCAAAGGGTCGTGGCTCGCCTTCAGGCATATTGCCACAACATTAAAGCACAGACAGTATTCTATGTGTTGGTATGATGTGTCATCACACTGAGGCTGTGAAAAGCTCTTCATAGTCATCTTATCTTTCTTCGGGCACCAATAAAAAAGTAATATGAGTGGTACTCCTCATATTCCATCAATCACTGTCAGACATTCTGTGAAATCTCAGCATTTTTAATAAGCAACACAGCCAATCAATCAGCAAGTTATTTATTTCTGATGCCTATAATAAATGTAAGTTGTACTATTTTTAAAACATAAGGGCTCCTTTCAACCTAAAGTAGGGGGGAGATAGAAGCACACATAAATTGTGTCAGTGCAATAAATCTGTTGCTAGATGTACATCTAGAGTATGTTCTTTAATCAAATTAGCATTTTCTACTTAATATAGAATAAATAATCCATCCATCCATCCATTGTCTACACCCACTTATCTTTACAGGCTTGCAGGGGGTCCAAAGCCTCCAGCAGTCACTGGGTGAAAAGTGTAGAACCAGAAATGTATAATATTTTCTATAACACTAAAAACATTCAGACAGCAAAAGGATTAAAACCTTTATATCACAGAATGCCAACATCCAGTCCATGCCGATATATGGTGGAAATGTTTGTACAGAACCGTAAATCTTCCATGAATAAAGGAGTCGTAAAGATAGACTTTTGCAGGAGATGTTTTCCAGTTGAAATGAGAGATGTTTCTCTAATGAGGGCTTTGATGTAAAGGCTAAAGACGCTGTTGAAAGATGAAGCTGAACTGAAACAATCTACTGCTTTAAATATTTTATTGATTGAGCAGATGTGGTAAGGCAGTGACTTATTTTTCAACTCCTCTGATTAGGATTTTAACATATATTAAGTCAATAACCAACTAAATGCATGATTCCAAAGCTTTGAATTTTAAATTAAGGAGCAGAATTACTTCTGGCAAGGATACAAAAATAGCGATCATAGGATTTAAGTTGATTCTTAATGCTCTTGTGGTATGAAACTGATGAATAAAAATGAGCATGCAGAGATAAGTATGGATGAGGAGACTATGTTTGACTCTGTTTATGGAAGCAAACCGATTTTGCTTGGAGTGCATATCCCTCTGGAAGCAGCGATGTGTCTGCTCCTTGTGTCTTGGCCTTCATCCAATCAAACAGTCCTATGCAAACATAGAATGACATCACCCGCGTCCAAATATGCCATCAGTAACAGCAGATATCACTCATGACTTGCATCAGTAACAAAACTCCTACACTCATATTCAGTTTCGTCTTTAATAACTCCCACATACTGCTGTGGCCTTCAGAGTGGGGATTTATCACTCAACTGTTGACCAAATCTGGCAGAGTCAAGCATGGCTGGCAACAACGGCAGAGGTTATGTACATACTGATGATTTATTGGCATGATATACTGGACATAGCAAAATAAAATATGCTCCAGAGGACATAAGCCATTAATCTTGCAGCTGTCACAAACCAATCTTCAGTGCAAGGACAAGCAGAAATTGAAGAAGCAAAAGCCGCAGAAGCAAGTTGACCAAGTAAGCAAAAACTGTGGCCTTAACGTCTTGCAGCTCTGAAGCAAACAAGCTTCTAGGAAAGGAACAGTAAATTTCCACAGAATTCATCTTCAGTTTAAACTCAAAGATTATGAAAGATAATTCTTAAAAAAATTTTAAAAAAAAGGTCAGACTGACATTCAAGCACCAAAGGCTTGATAGCTTTTTTATCTCCAGCAGCAATAATCTCTCTGTAATCTAACACTTTAATAAGATGTTTCATTTGTCCATTAGGATTGAAAAAGAAGTCTGCTTTGGAGATAGAAGCTGCTGGAAGGCTTACCACAGCATGTTCCTCTGGACCTCTGAGTGCAGACAAACACATGAGAACCAGTCTGAAGGGAGAAACTGAACAGATTTCATCCAGCATATGGAATCTCAGTGGGAGCTTGATGAAGCAGGCCTCTGGTGTTGCCCTCTGCACCAGGAGAAAACAATTAATCCTCCTTCCTCCCTGCTTCAGTGGCTCGTGTTTGACCCACTGACAACGGCAACAGTGTAGTCAGACAAAGGAATCGGAGAGAAAACGTGAAAAGATTCAATTGGACTCTACCTGTCTCATCCCAGCGTTTTCTGCTCCTCTGACCCAGGAGAGCCGGCGCGAGTGTTTCTCTGACAGCGAGAACATACTGCTCATCCTGCAGTAATACAGAGGACAAGACAGAGATGGAGTGAGAAAAGGGATATCTCATACTGCGCCATGCCACACAATCTGACCTTTCCATTCAGCTTAGATGGCCCTGCAGTTTATGATGTACAAGAAGTCTCAGGGTGACATTGATTTAATGCGGCCCAAACTCACTCACTTTCAGTGGCGCCTGTTGCTTGCTGCGAGATGCAAACGAAAGATGAAGTTTTGCTGCTTGTTTTGCAATTTCAACAAAACAGATTAATCAGTGTTAATGTAGCTTTCAGTGGCCTTTTACAAAGGAGTATTTGTTCAAAAGCCAAAACACTTAGCCCGGTCTTCGCTTCAGACAGAAAGTCAAAGGTTTAGCTGCCTTCAGGGGGACATATCATCCTATTCAATGATGCGGGGCTTATGGTTCTTTGGGGCTGAGTGGAATCACAGTGACTGATTGCTCACAAGTGCATATTCTTCAGTAAAACCCCACAAAAGGCAAAAGAAATGACGTTTCCCTGCTGCTTTCTCCTCTCCCATTTCCTCTCCACATACAAACTACCTCTGACAAACTGCCCGGCAGCCCCTGAAATATGGCCCATAAAGCCCAATGCCACTATAAACCTGAAGCTGTCAGCTGATTTGTGAATCCAATTACCTGCCTCTCCGTAATGGGTGTGTTCCCTACAATGATGTAAGTCAGTACCTGTTGACATCTGTCAACAAAGATCCGACTTTCACAGGAGCAATGAACGAGATCAGCTAAGCTAAACAGTGTATTTCATGCAGTATATGGGTCATCAGTACTTTTTGTTTCGATAATTCAGAAATATACAATATTTCCACACTTTCACAAGCAATAAATTATACTGAAGGCTATAAATATTTTTTTAAATTCTTCTGCATTTTAAACTTCTTTTACAGCATGCCACTTGTCCGCATGGGAGCACACATGCTTTGAGTTAGTTATAGTACAATTACAAATGTGCATGTAACTTCTTAAAATATTTAACTTGTTAGTTAAAATTAACGACAACATATTAGGGCCATAGTAGATAGAAACCAAAGGATTACATTTTCTCCAAAAAACTCAGAAATTTTTAATTTCATATTTTCCAGAAAATTCTGAAAATTTTCTGAGCTTGAAAATTTGAAAATAGGCTAGACAAAAACATTTAAATTTTGAGATTAATCTTGAATATTTTTTACATTTTCAAATGCTGAAATTTCCCCACTTTTCTTCTAGAACATTTTTGAGACTAATATCAAAATTTCAGAGTTTTCAATCAAATCTCCAAAAGTGGGAGATTTTATTATATTTTCTAAAGAATTTTTGAGATTATTCTTAAAAAAATTAGGAGTTTTGGGAGCAAATTTAGTAGCCTTTTGTTTTGCTATCTACAATGAGCCTTAAAGGCTCTTGTAAAATTTACCATTTTTCATTTGCTTTAGATTTAATATACAAAAAATGAGAATGCAACTACTGAAATTTTAAATTAATTATTTCTTCTTAACATTGTCTTTTGTCTGTACAAGCAATGTTTCCATTTAAAAAATCATGCAAACAGAACTTTAAACTTAATCTGTCATCGATACAAATATGTTTTTTACAAAACCATTAATGGGTATTAGCTACCTACATTTCAAAATGGAAGTGAAGACTTGTTCATCTCATTGCACATCACACACCCACATTTAGAGGTCATTAAAACATTCACATTTGTGCTCTTAAGAGTGAGGGCTGCTATAGGCAATGACTTTGGCATGTGATAATGTGCTAAAATCAGCAGCTCAAAAAAGTGGTGAGATGAGTGTTTGCTGACAGCCCTGTGGGAGTGCAAACTAAAGGTACACAACTGTTGGCAGCAGTTGACATCTGAGAGAGAGACAGACTGCTGACAGGGAGATTATCTCCACTGGAGCTGCAGCACTGTGGGAGCTGTCGTCCGCTGCTGTGACGCTCCTTAGGGAGCATGGACAAGGTCTGCTTGAAGAGACTTTTCACAGCAAAATTAGGCAGGAAATTGTAGTCTTGTATTCCAGTCACTAAAAGACGTATGGAGAGATGGAGAGCACATCCGCCAGAGAGCTGGAGGAATGATCCTGTATGCATGAATGAAACGGTGATGACTTGGGTCTTGTGGGTATCTTTAGCATGCCAGGTGCTATGCTGACAGTTTGAAGTTCAGTCCTTAATGTGATGAAAAAACCGATGAGGAGGAGGGTTATTTTTGCTATTTTTATCGCTTGTGCTCACCTCGCTCAGGCTTCCTGCTCTTCATTAAAGTGCAATAGGTTGTTAACTCTTACTCAGTATATTTTCTGTGATTAAATCAGCAACAACATGCAATATTTCTCTTATTTGCTGTTAAATTGGTATCTTAGAAGCCAGGTTTTGATGTTCTGTTTTATTTATTTCACGTATGTTTACCAACAAAAGTTTTTACGCCAATAGTAAAAAAAAAGGTAATTTCATTCTGTCAGATTGTTTTTAAACCTATAGGATCAGAACCTAATCAAGGGGGCATCTGAACTGTTTGAGACCTGATTCCTGCAGCTTATAGAGGGATTCGGATTGGCCTGGCAAAAGTGGCATTTCTCCTGAGCTCACAGTCGAGGCCAAATCAATGAATGAAGCAAACCTCACTGAGTTGGTGTGTGGTTGCAAAACTATAAGCAGAAATTTAATGGGAATGAAGATTAGAATTAATTTGGTGAAAAGATTGCTCCTCTCCTTGAGCTGCCACCTTATCGTGGTGGGGGGGTTTGAGTGCCCCAATGATCCTAGGAGCTATGCTGTCTGGGGCTTTATGTCGCTGGTAGGGTCACCCGAGGCAGACAGGTACTAGGTGAGGGACCAGACGAAGCGCAGCCCGAAGACCCTTTTGATGGATGAGAACTTTGGACTTGGTGTTCCCTCACCCGGTCACAGGTCACCGGGGCCCCACTCTAGAGCCAGGCCTGGAGTGGGGGCGCGATGGCGAGCGCCTGGTGGCCGGGCTTTTACTCATGGAGCCCGGCCGGGCTCAGCCCGACTGGCCTGGGAAAGCCTTGGGATACCCCCGGAAAAGCTGGAACAATTGGCTGGAGAGAGGGAAGTCTGGGCCTCCATTCTGAAGCCGCTACCCCCGCGACCCAACCCCGGATAAAGCGAAAGAAAATGGACGGACGGACGGACGGAAGGAAGGAAGGAAAAGATTGCAGACTTGAATAAGACAGGACTAAATGAGCCTTTACACAAGCCATGGGAGATGTTTGGCTGATGCAGCTTTTTGCTTTTATAAATACATATGCTGTAATAACATTTAAGAAAAAAGAAAAACACACAAATCAACATCAGATGTCTTACAAAAACATGTCTGCCTTTGATCTTTTTCACATTTTTTCAATATTACATCATGATTTCAATCCATTTTAAATGAAACATTATCTAACAGATCAACATGAAATAGCTCATTATTTTGGAATAAAAATATATGTTTTTCGGTATTTTGACAATTATTAAATCTGAAATTTGCCATGTTTTTGCAGTCAGCCTCTTTACTGTATTTGTGTTCTTACTTTATTTTGAAACCCCATCTTTGCTATTTTTGATTGTTCTCTGTTGCTTCTGTGTTCTTTTTGATTTCTCTTGTTTTGACTGTCTGGTCTGTTTTCCATGTTTCCTGTGTAATCTATCAACCACTTCACCAGTTTCCTCAATTCAACTACAGATACCTTCCATCGCTCACAGCTGCACCCAGTTCTAATTAACCACCTGCTCCTTATTTAGCAATCAACTCTCTTGCATATATTTCTCAGTAAGCTCTTTGTCAGATCATTCTTTTATACTACAGGCTTGTTTCTCTCCTTTAGGTTTGCATTCAATGCGAAACTTTAGTTTTTGCTTATTTCTTATTTTATGAAAACTGTTTATTTAACTTGTCTGTTTTTCTCCTGCATCGTAGGTCTAAACAATCCTAAACACATAACTCTTCAATGAGATGGATTAGAGCGAAAGATATAAAGTCCATAAATCCAGTTCTGAATCAGTGATTGTAGATGAAAACTCAGGTTTGCAGTCACACCATCCAATCTGAGTAAGCTTCCCTATTTAGCTAAGAATGACTTATAAGGACAGCTGTTGTTACAGTAGCTAAATACATTATTCAAAGAGAACTTTTATTCAGTAGCCCATAAAACAACACAATAAAACTTGCATGCATCCATTTGATGTTAGTACATGTTTTAAGATTTCTTTGCAGAAGGTCATTCTGCAAATTACTCAAGGTGGCTGGACATGCTACACTTTTTTATTTTGAAAAGCTAGTGGAGAATGTATTTGTTGTTACTCTGTCACATCAAATACTAACACAGTCCATTAAAGTTTGTGGCTGTAACAGGACAAAATATGGAAAAGTTAAATGGCTCTGAATACTTCTGCAAAGCACTGCAGTTTCAAACATCAAGAGTTCGAGTCACTTGCAGTCTCTGTGTGGTAAACACACAGGTAAAAGGGGTTTCTGTTGAGACCTTAGTGTTTATTTCATTGCCTAACATTAGACAGAGCATCATCTGTGTTTACCAAGGGGGCTTGTACAGTGAAGGTCTGTGAGGGTGAGATTATTTACAGTAAACCCAGAGGAAAAGCCAGATGTAAAATTCCCCGAAGGTGGATGGAAAGTTACCAAGCTCATGTGGGACTGTATATTTTTGTAATTCTAAAATAAATCGGGTCCTAATCACAGGAATAGCACAAGGAACTCATTAGTTATTAAAAAATATTCCCCCCAAGTTCCTGAAAATGTGTGTGGATATTTATTCTTCAGTCTGCTGCCACTTATGTTGGGTCAAAACCCAACAACACGTCCCTCACCATCTGCTCTGGCGTTCAGTGAAGCAGGTATTTGTGTGTCAAACAACTGTCAGTGTCCTTCAGCTGCCATCAGTGGCCCTCAGGGCATCTTGTGTCTAATTCTGGGTACATGGCTGCTTTTAGTCAGTCTCACTGGAAGCTGCTTTTACCTCAACTAAACTATTAAGTGAGAGCCTCCTGTTTTGAAAGGCCAGCTCTATTAAATATGGCTTTGTACTTGATGTAATGTCAGTTTTGACATTAATTTGCCACTGTGCGCATTTTTAATAAAAGCATAGCAATTTAAATTATTAGCTGTTTTGTCCCAGTGCAATGCTGATGCAACCCAATACTCAGCCTCTTTTGTATTCTGGTACATTTTGCACATGACTGCTTCAGAGAGCAAGATCAAAATGGCACAGACAAATAACACAACAAACAGAAAAATGGACATCTATTGCGGGAATTGCTGTTATTATTTCACATCATTCAATGTAAAAAAAGAGTTTAAACGGAAGATTGAGGGACATCACACACATACTAATTCAGGTATTTTTTTTTTACCATGTCCCTGTCCCCTCTATTTGCCTAAATTTCAACTTTTCTTTACAGTCAATTGCAAAAGTGTTCATGTCCCTTAAGGAGTTGTGAAGTGGAAGAAAAGATCGCCTTCCAGCAGGATGCTAAAAACAGACCAAGAGCCACAATGGAATGGTTTAGATTACAGCAAAATCACCTTTGAGAACGGCAAGATGCAGGGTGTGTCCAGATTCAGAGGCTGTGTCCTTGGAAGAACCCTACATCAACCGTGAAGACCAGAAGCGGGTGTCTATGAGTTGGGACAGTCTAGCCTTCGGATTTATTCCCGCCCTTATCTCTGTATATGTCCTGTTGCCTAGCAACAAAGATGAGCACGAGCTGGCAAAAATTGAGCTACTATTTCTATTATTCATTTCATCCCTTTTAATTAATTTTATATTTCTACATAATGATTTTGAAAAACATGTCAAAATCTATATTATACAAACAGCCAAAGCTTAACAAAAGCTTTTAATTTTTGTACCATCAGCTTGTAATGCAGTTCAAAATGGTACTCCTCTCACTTTGTCTGCCATTGTTATAAGAACAAAAATCTCCTTTTCGGGCAGCAGTGCGAAGAGTACATCAAATTTGTCCTTCGAATCAAAAACAGAGGGTGAATTTGTGGGCCTCATTTGGAGGACAATTTTAATTTAAACAGCCGTCGCTGTACATTATTGGCCTGTACAAGCAGCCTTTAAAGTGTGAAGTCCCTGAATTTGGATACACACAATACAAGGCTTGAAACCTAACAAGCCAGTCTGACTGAGCTCTAGATAATCTATATCAGTATGCTGATGTGTGAAGCTGGTGGAGAAACAACCCAAAAGACTAAGTAGCTGTAATTGCAGCAAAAGGTGGTTCAATAAGAAATGACTCAAGGGGGAGAAAACACTTACATTTTAGTAAATTGACTAAATTCATATGCAGGCCATTCAAAGCATTTCACACTGCAGCCACATTCACACAGTCACACATTCATACATCAATATGCAGATCAGTGGCCAACTTGGGATTAAATGCCTTTCACAAAGGTACATTGATATGTTACTGGAGGAAGCTGGAATTAACACCAGCAACTTTTGGGTTGCAAAATGACTATTGTTTCTATTGTGTCAGAGTTACCCCAAAGTTCAGAAAATAAATTGTACACCTTTTCTCCCACTTTGTTTTAAAGCATTTACGTTTTGTGAATTCTTTTATATATTCCCAGTGTGGACTAAGAGGCAACTTCTGTCAACTTTTTCTTGTTTATGTTAATGTGAAACAAATATTACCATGACAAAAAAATCATTTTTACATTCAGAGTAGCATGAAAAGTTTACCCTAAAGAGTTTAAGGGAAGTAACAGCCTCTCCTCACCTGTTTCCTGCTGTGGTCTCAGTCCACTGTGCAGCTGCAGCGGTGGACACGTTCTGATGTACTGCGCCTCATCCCCACTGTAATTCATCACTGCCTGTGTTGTGCTATTTTCAATTGTTTATTCCGGTATTGCTGCAGAAAGAAATATGCAGGAATCACAGCAAAATCTCAACCTCACTTTGCCTCTTGAGAGGTGGCTATGCAGTGAGCGAAATACTACTTTCATTGTTTCTGCTCCAGAGCCTTCGCTTCATTTGCCACCAGAAATCAAAATAAATAAATAAATAAATAAATGATGCTGAAGCTTTCCTGTATTGTCACCTGGATCTTCATTTTTTTAAAATGGTTTGACAAACTCTGGAATGTGCTGTCTTATAAAAATGTGTATATGAATTTCCCACAGACAGAGCCTCTCAACTCAAATGTAAAAACAGAAAATCTAAAATAATTTACACAAAGATTATTTTATGAACTGCTCCCCCATGAAAAGTCAAATTCATGTTGTCTAATCTGTGCTTTTACATGTAAACAGTGTAGGTAGTTTCTTAATCTGAAATCTTTTTTATCTTCTAATAAATGAACCCTTCTCTTCAATCTTCTTTTATTGTTGTCTTTAATCTAAGCCCAATTAAAAAAAAATAAAAATTAGTAGCTATCGCTTGCTCTCACATTTACAGATGGGCAGCTACTTATCATTTTAATTCACCACAGTAACTTTGTAACTGAACTGAGAGCAGCTTTGCTAAGAGAGAACTGTCAGCTAACTTAGATAACTCACTGCATAATACAGATTGCTCAGCTTATTAGGTCCCCAAAAGGTCAGGAAGCTGAACTATCAGATCATCCAGAATTGAGTCTCTGACACGCAAACTGGAAAAATACCAGTGAATCCGAAGTCTACTAGGTTTTTCACACCAGGTGAAAACTTCAACACAGAATTGATTGAATTATTTTTCTCCACAAATTTATTAGACTACATTCAATAAATTGTTTCCAAAGTTTGTCAAAAAAAATTCTATATAAAGTGAACAGTTACCTTTTTATATACATTTCTAAGGGTAAAACACTGTAAAGTCAACCCTTGCAAAATTACATCACTTTTAGCTGTACCAAAAGCAAACCTGCAAATGTTTTTTTTTTTTTTCTTGTAAGAACATATTTAATTAGTAATTAGGTCCTATTGTTAAGTCATGCATTGACATTGGATGTTAAATGCTTAACCATGCAGAGGCATTAAAGCTCTCATTTAAAGATGGGGTGAGAATTTTGTTCCTCTGGGAACAATTCAGAGTAGAGTCACTGCTCCTAAAACACTTAAAGGTGCCAGTTGAAGTGGTTCAGGCATCTAGTGAGTTCCCATCAGAGGAAAACCCAGGACTGGAGGAATTTTGTTTCTCAGAAGGCCTGGGAACTGGCACAAGTGGCTGAGGAGAGGGAAGACTGGGCTGCTCTGCTTCGTCTGCTGCCTCCATGACCCGATTCCAATTCAGGAAGATGGATGGATGGGTAGACAGATGGATGAACAAAGAAATGTTCTTTCTTGACATTCTGTTCTTCCTGTCTTTGCAGCTTGTTGCTGACACTTGCACCATTCTGTGGAGAACTTTTTTTTTTCTTGCATGGCATCTGAAAAATATTGTGATTGTTCAGTTATTACACTGACTGAGACTTTTTTGAGGCAGTCTTTTCACCCAAAGAAACTCTGATCTGTGCCACTTTTGCATGTGGTCCTAAAAAGGATACTTATCTAACAGTTTTCCGTTTTACATTGTTGGACTAAGACATGCGCCATAATTCTGCACCAAAAGAAGCCAGATACATTAAACCTGGACATAAGCAATGGTTGAAGCAAGCAGTATCGACACTTTAGTTTATTTTGTCTTGGATTCCTTTGCCTTGTTGAGATCTTGTGAGAACACATAATGAAAGGCAGCATCTCTTCTGGTACAGGTGTCAGACTGCTAAATAGTTCTGGTCTATAGGCATCTCAAGAACTGGAATATTAGCATGCATTTAGTAGGTAAACTAATTAGGGAGTCTGCAAAGCGGAAAGAGGAAGTACAAAGTCTTTTAGGAACACATGGTGCTGACAAAATAATTTGTCAAAATTGCAAAGTATTTGAGAAGGACAACCTATTTTGACAGATAGTCAGACAAAACGTTTTCAGCACAACAGTGAACAAGGTAATTGCTTTATGTTTTTAAGACCTTCAGATACCAACTTGTGAATGAGAATTTATTTTAAGTGGTTTGGCCCTGATCTAACAAAAAAGATCAGGGTCACTACATGAGTGGAAACCTTCCTCATCCACTACCATTATTATAAAGAAAACCAGGTTATTTAAAAATAAAAGGCTGAAATATTTGCTTTACAAACCAGAAAAACTATCATAATCTCATACAGTTATTTTTACAAGTGATAGCAAGAAAATTTATGAATTCATAAAATGTTTGCTGTTTTTGAGTTTAACATAATCCAGTTCTAAGGGTTCATGGACTCTTTCTCTAGGTTTTCTTTTCCAGCTCAGTGTCTTTTAATTGTGTCCAGTTAGTAAAAAAATATGACAATCTTAAAGAAAATAATAAATTTAGTGGCTGTATTTGAACTAAATTCTTATAATGAATTAAGAATGTTATTCTTAAAGTACTAACAAAATGTGGAATTGTCTCAAACACCTGCTTTGTCCTTATTGTGGGGCTTGATTGCATTAGAAATGAGAACAATCCGAACCATGTTAAACAGTAAAAAAATTAACATTTTCCATGTTTTACATAAATGCATCCAAAACAGGCCAAAAGATGGTGAAAACTTGACGACAAAAAATCTAAAACTGTTGTCCACCCATTCCTGCAGAGTCTTCAGTTATTCTTATGTTTCTTGCATGATACTTTATCTCAGAAGTGATTGGAGACAAACAGCTCCATCAACCAGGCTGGGAGCCCAAAGCAGCAGACCTGATGTAAAAATGTCTCGAGGCTGCCAGCTTTTTGCTGACACTAACAGGGTCTTACCACACTGTTTGTCTGCACAATGATTCCTCAAGAAAATCCATTTTGTTGAGTATAAAAATGTCAATTCCAGCACAACACTTGGCCATCCACCAAACAGCAATCAGGCAGATGTTTAATCAGATAAAAGTAGAGCTTAAACAGTGTTTATTCACTAAAAATATGGACAAG
The DNA here is from genome assembly GCA_903066815.1 of Brachyrhaphis roseni. Lineage (NCBI taxonomy): Eukaryota > Metazoa > Chordata > Actinopteri > Cyprinodontiformes > Poeciliidae > Brachyrhaphis > Brachyrhaphis roseni. The sequence goes on from CAEFZY010077057.1 coordinate 23,755, forward strand.
AGGGGAAATCATTTCATCATGAGCACTTCTCATACACTCATGTGTTCATGTCACATCTCAGAGATGAATTGATCACTCGGTTTTCAGTCATTTTCAAAATGTCTGAGACATAAATGTTTTTATTTTTTTCCATTATGTTTCCAATTGTGTCTGGCAAGTTGCTAATGATTTGTTTCCCAAAGTATTTCCTGTTCTATTTCTTGTCAGCAATCCATCTGTTGCTGTCTTTGTGTTTGTCAGTGTTCTCAGGAGGAGGGCTCGCAATCATGATTTGTTTTGCCGTAAGTAAACAGCAGAAAGTGATTGCTCATCAGCATGATTTTTTTTTTAACCTAAAACAGGTGCTGCAGTGCTATTTACTTACTGCTGTTCTTAGTTTGCTTCATTTGTCTTTTGCAACATGTAGAAAGCTGCCACACATGAATTGATTACTGTCAGTTTATGTTATAACATGAGAGAGACTTCAAAACTTGTTAAACATGTCACTCTAATTCTGAATTGAACAATTCATCTTTGGAGGATTCAGATAAGACTTGACATCTTAAAGCCACTGATCATAATTGGGTGGGGCAGCCATTTTTCATTTCATTATATGGAATGCCTGGAAACAAAACTTTACTTTCAATAGAAAAGAAGACTTATGGCTCCTGATCAACAGTCCAATTATCCTTCTAGTCAGTCCAGGTAAGACCTTGTAGTCAATGTGTAGGACATGTTTGTTTGTTGTGGCTCTTCATACACTCACCAGAATTTCAGTCCACTCCTTGTGAAACTCCCTCAGATTCTTTGATGGCTTTTGCTTGACAATCTTCTGAAGACTGTTGCAATTTTATGTTTTTTGATTGAGTTCTGCTTTATTTTCTTTCCAATTATGTAAAGCACTTTGTTGCTGAAAATGTGCTATACAAATAAAACCACCTTGACTTGCTAACTGCCTGTTGTTGGTGCACATTTTCACAGTTTTCCTTCAACTTTTTATAAATGTAAGCTGTTAACAACCAGCTTACACTCCTTGATTCAAGGTTGCAGTCTTCCCAGGATTGTGTCTGCGGACCAAAACAATTTCAAGGTTCATAAAACCTTTGTGAGTTAATTACCTGGTCAGGATGTGGCACCATGAGTTTCAATATATTACAAGTCAAAAAATAGAGTTATATTACTTAGCATATGATGTGAGAATGCTTAGAAAAATTAAAACAGTTGCTTTAAAAATTTACAAGCAGCACAAATGTTAAATACCAAACAAAAGAGCATCAATGTTTAGCAGGCTGGTGGACATAATGCTATGCCTTAATGTTACAAAAATGCTAATATTAATTGTTTATGAAACACCAATGCATTATCCTAAGATACTGAAATACAACTGCAACTGAATTAAAATGACAAAAAGTCCTTAAAAAACCATTAACATGCCTCACCGCCTCACCAAACAAATATATTCTCCCATCTGTGACAGGATAAAGGCTCAGAAACGAGAAGTCTAATGAGCTCTTTGGTCAAATGTCACGGGGATTAGGTTCCCATCATGGCTACTTTAAAACTGAGATTTAACAAGATCAGAATCACTGTTTAGAGATTGAATTAAGCTTCTTTTCAGGTTGCATGCTCAAAGGAGACAAATGTCATTAACCAGACGCAAAGAGATTCAAACTTCATTAATCAAAGCTTCTTTCACATGAATAAAGTGCATTATTAAAATTAATCCTTAGGAAAAGATTAATGGTGGCTCTGCTTTCTTTATGAGTCTTTTTCTTTATCTCTGCAAAATTCCTTAGATGTTGCTTTGAATATCTACCCACTGCCTCGAGGCTAGAACTTGCTAAGAGTTAAGGAGAGTGATGCTCAGTAAAACACTAAAAGAAAGGTGAGTTGTTTTTATTTATTAAACTAAGTCATTAAACTAAAGAAAAAAGTCTTATCCTGACCATGCATGTGACAATGGCTATCCAGGACCCCTTAAAGGTGTGATATTAATGGAAATATTCAGAAAATTGTTAGTTTCAATTATCTTCCTATGATGTTTAGATTTATGTGTGACTGATATTTGCACCTTTAAAGACTCTCTAGCTGTAGACGCATCCCAGCTGAAGACTATAATGACTGATATAATTTTCTGAGTCCCAATTATAATACATTTACTTGCAGATTTCCTCATATATTAAAGAGCAAAAGCAACATAACCAATGCAACCGAATGCATGTCTGTCTACAATAATAATTTTCAAACTAAATTTTTTCTTTCCAGTCTTAGAATTTCCTGTTATTACGAATCTGTTTTCAGCACAATATATTTTACGGAAGATAATAAACAATTTTGTGCATTTGACAAGGAAGTAGCCAATGTCTAACATCAAAATAAGTCAATTTTATTTGCATAACAGGATGTGCAGTCAGAGATCTGCAGAAGAGTATTCAACACGCACACCACAAAAGCTGGTTCTTTCCCTTGACTTTGCCAGCCTTCCTCCTGGCAAAGTTAAACTTATTACTTAGTATAAAATCCTACTCTGTGCTCATAATCAGAAATTTGTCATAGTATAAAATAATTGAATTTGATTTTCTTTTTTTTTCCTGCCTTGCATGATACATTTTTTAACTATTACTAGCTGATCATTTAATCAGTTATTGAATGTTTGTCACCATAAACAACAAATATACTAGTTGCATGGCATCAGATCAATGCATTTAAGGACAATGATCTGATCAATGTCCTTAAATTGTTCAGATCAATATGTCCAATATGGTTAAGTTGACCTGGTTAAGTTCAAACAGTTCACTTGGAAAGTGGCATATTTGGTCGTGCCAAACCAGCTGCTTTAGGAATTATAGAAACTGTCAATCCACTGGACTTTCACCCAAAACTCTTTCTTGATTTGCAGAAAGTAGTAAGAGAAAATATCCAGTAAGTAGCAGCTGTGTGGATGAAATTGATGTCAGAGGTCAGTTTGGAATGGATAAACTTGTTTGAGATGATAGAAAAGCAAAAGTATTTGAAAATACATTCATTATAATCAAGGTATCTGGAACACCAGTTGTGAACAAACCACACATTGTATGATGCAGATGGGCTACACCAGCAGACGACCACACCTGGTGCCACTCCTGTCAGCAAAGAAATGGAAACAGACGCCGTCATTCATATAGGTTCACCAAAATTTCAAAAAAGGTGTATTGAAATTTTGGCTTGACTTCAGTTTTGACATCCTGATTGTAGTTTCAGAATTGGGTGCACACTATATGGAACCATGTATCCATGTTTTTTGTATTAGGCTTGTAAGATGGTGGCGATGTAATGTGGGGAATAGTTTCCAATTGCACATTGTTTATTTGCTGTAACCTACTTGACAATTTAAATCCCTTTAAAAACAGAGGGTGTATTATCTTTTGATGGCTTTTTCAATGCACAAAAAATGCATGATATCACAAATCTCAAATGATTTAAAACTGTTTTTTTTAACCTGACAATGGTCTCTTTCTTATGCCTCCAAAGACATAAGAAAGACACAAAAGAGGACCCAACCCAGTGCTAGCAATCTTCACATAAAACAGAGTCACTTGAGTATAAAGTTGCCTCATCTGCTCATCTGAGACACAATTCAGAGCATATTTATTTTGGTATATCTATTGTGACAAGATATGTTGCCAGCAGATTCTTTTTTTACATTGAGTTAGACTCAATGTAAAATTTATTTATGAAATAAACTTTCTTTATTTCATAGTGTGACATTGTATTTTACTGACTTATGAGTGATGGCTTGCTTTTCGATGTGCTTAGATTGTCCCCTTGTGCATTTTGCAATCTGGCCATGTAGCCTGGCAGAATACATGAAAGGAGATCAAAAAAAGACAAATGACAAAGCAAAATTCAGTATTAGTTTCAATCCAGCAATTAAGACAGGGTTTCTAAAAAACGTTTTTTTCCAACATTACAATGTTGTCTGCACCTGAAAGTGTACTTTAATGAGTCCCTTTATCGTCACTTGAGTAAAGAAGTCTGTCTCATGCTAATTGAATCCCCCACTGGCATTGTTACCATGGCGAATGCACGTAATTTCAGCACATTACAATTCAGCACCACATAAAGTGGTTTTTGAGAGGTTTGGTCTCTGTCCTCTGTCTTCGTCAAGTCATCTATCTGTGTCCTTCCAATCTGTGTGAGAGCTTCAAATTCTCTGTTTGTTACTGTCTTTGTTTGTGACTGATTCTGTTTTAAGAAAAAACTTCTAACTGACAAATGACCAATAATTTTGAACCATTTTACTGAGGAACTTATACTCATTAAATTCAAATTCAATCAATATAGAAATATTTTTTGTGCAATGTTATTTGAAAGGGGTCAATCAGTGTATCCACTTGCGCCTTCATGCTTATAAAACTCTGTCCAATGGCAAGAAAAAGTTGTGACATCATTATTTTTTATTTAGTTAAATAGCTATGTCATGTTTTTATTACGATAGTTCATGGTGTTTCTCAGAGGATAAGAATCAGATCTAGGTGATACTTTTTGAAACTTCTTAAGACAGCGCTACACACTATTTGCACAACCATTTGAAATCTGCCAGTAAATTACTGGCAGATAAATACAGTAATGTCACAGCATGGACTTGTGTCTCCATGCATTGATTTTTGCAATGCTTTCCCTTCTAGTTTATCAAGTTTTTAAAAGTTCAGCAGTTTGCACTTTCACAAAAACTTGCAAATATGAGTACATTACTCCAGTACAGACATCTCTTCACTGGTTGTCTTGACAGGTTCGAGCAGATTTTAAGGTCTTGCTGCTCACCCTCAAGGCTCTAAATGGTCTGGCGCCTTCATATCTCTCTGACCTTTTGCACCTGTATGTTCCACCCTGCGCTCTTCAATCTCAGGACACTGGCCTGCTAAAAGTTCCCAGAGCTAGAAAAATAAATCTGTTGGGGAGCATGGTTTTCTTTTTCTGCCTCACCTTTATGGAACTAGGAGGAAGGACCTACTATAGATTTCAATCCTGGCCTTGGTTGTTTCTGCGTGGAATTTGCCTGTTCCTTTTGTGCATGCAGGCGTTCTCTATAGATAGAGCGGCCTTTTTCACTTGATAAAGAAAATGTTCTTCACTTCCGTAATGAGGAGTCAGCTCTGCACAATCCTTTTCCACCTGTGCAATCTGTGTAATGTAAACAGCTAATATCCTACAATACTCTAATAACTATAATTTGCAAAAATATGTATTAGAAGCTCAATAGTGCTTTTAAAAAATCAGCCTTTGCATGTAGTTTAAGAATTAGAACATGCAAATATCCCAATAGCTGCAGAAATGAACCCCTTAGTGTTTAATTTGTGCAAAGGAAAAACAAATCTCAGTCCTGAAATCTCTATCACACAGTACAACATAAGTTGAGTTGTACTGTAATATAGCTGTAGCAGCACAAATATCCTGAAGCAACTACACTCAACAGAAACCCATATCAGTCGTTTCTGTCTCTGTTTTTTACTCACTGTATTTCTGCCAACCTTTGCTGACAGCCCCTCCCTCCTGAAGGCAATCCAACAATGACTTGCTCATTGATCAGAGAGGAACCCGGCACAGTGTGGAGGTAAATGGCTGTCACAGGGGATGATAGACCTTAACTCAAGCATGGTTGCTCCTGAGTCCACTCAGCCTCCACTTAAAGTGATGGATGCAAGGATGCAGCCCATCACATTCTTGAGTGTGGGAAATACTTTGTTGCATTACAACAAGAGTCTTGAGACATTAAGATTCGAGAGCATAATGAGAAACTGCTACATCTGCTTTGTACTTAAGTCAACTGATGACTTGGCTGAAGCACAATAAGTTCTCGGCAGTAGGAGTGCAGACATGCCGATGAGTCGAGAATTGATTTTTAATTGTAATATGTATTTGTTGACACACATCCTACCTGGTAAATGCTTTTCAAACAAACTCAATTAACAGTAAATCAATGAAAGAGTGGAAAATCATTGTATTTATGTTCAAAATTATCACCATGGATGAGCTAACAGTGTTTCTGATGGTTCTTTCACTTAATTACTATTCATTCCCTTTTGAAAAGTGTTCTTTCTGGCCATGAGATGATTCAGGCTTTTTGAAGGTTTTATTCTCAATAACACTCAAAAATATAGTTCTAAACAAAAGGAAGCATCTTAGACATCAACAATTATATTACATTTTTTGGGAAAAGCAGTAATCATTTAAAATGCCTCAAGAAAAAAACTTAGTACTTTAATGTTTATTGTTTTGAGGATGCGTCTAATAATAACCTTTAATGTTAATTCAGTAATTCTTTTCTTCATAGAAATGTAGCTATGTTTAAAAATTTTGAAATATAATCAGAATTGGTCAAAATAATTCTTTGAGGGAAACCTGGCCACTAAAATACTAAAATAAAAAAGTTATGTGATAGCAACATCTGCATCATTTGACACTAATAATTTATAACAAGCAAATTCATAAATTCCATCAACTACAAATTGATTTGCAGAGTCTAATCAATGTCACATAAAAATCCTCCCTATCACATCATCAAAATAGTTCCCTGAGAGGTATTAGCTTTGTTTTCATCTGTCAGTTTCACCCATCAGTTTTTTTAACGCTGCCTCGGGGTTATGGTGATGTTGGTGAGGATGATGTACTTGAGTATCAATTCATCACCAGATCTGAACATGTCAATCATATTACTGAGGGTGTTGTCTGTTATAGGTTGCCATCCAAGTTCAACTGATTTTTGTACACTGGCTTCACGCCTCGTCTTTGTTGAGTGGATTGAAAAAAGGATAAACAATATTTGAAAGTAAAATGAGAATGATGCATTTCATTAACTAAGGAGGTGAAATTCATCTCTAAGGCTTGGAGGAACAGAATCTTTTTAAACAGTTTTGTGTGTTTTTTTTTATATGTTTGATTAGCTCTGGGTAAACTTAACATAATCTCTGTCAAAAAAAGATTTTGCAGATATTTTTGTTGGGTTGTGCATAGTGAGACTCAAATATGAGATAAACAGAATGGAGTAAATATTTGCCAAAAAAAATGTACACTGCTAATTCTCTTCTGTTTATTCAATGCATTTCCCATTTTTCAAATAAATATAATTTAATGCATTAAAATAAGAGTGCTGTAAAAATAAGTCTTCTATCTAGCCTGGTAAAAAACCAACTCACTGTTCTACACGTTGCAGATATTCTGGATCCTTGGCTTTGAGAAACGGTTGCGAGCAACTCTACTGAAGTTTCAATTTTACCCAATCTCTAACATTTGGCTATGACATATGCAATGCTCGATTAAGCATACCAGAAATTGCGTGCCCTGTCAACAACCCTTAGAGAGTAGGTTCACAACAGCTTTGTCAGCAATTAAATGTTCCAAACATCCCTCCTTCTCTAACTTTAACTGTTCAATATTTGGAAGCGTGGTCAACACAGACTGAATGGTTTACTTCACTTCCTCCACTGCTGCCAAACTACAATTCCAAAAACAATGCAGAAAATTTCTGTAAGTCGTTCACAACTCCTCCTTCTGTTCGTTGATTGAAATTCAGCCAAAGAAATTGAGTTGAATTGGAAAAATTCGCTAAAGGGAAATGAGAATTGAGAGGAATTTCATAGAAAGGCAATGGCCTATCTGTCTTATAATGAAAGTTGTATTTGAAAACTTACTTGATTTTTGACAAAATTGACAGCAGTCATTCCAAAGCAAATCTGTCCTCCATCACTAAATGCTATTTTGAATACTCTTAAAGGGTAGATTGTTCCACACATAAGTGTATCGTAGTTCTAGTCAAGTCAATCAAGTCAAATTTATTTGAATAGCACATTACAGAAAACACAGGTAAAGTTCTTTACACCATAAAAACATAACACGGTAACCAATGATGAAACAAATTTTTACCAAATTCTATCATCAAAATAATCAAGAAAAATATACACTAATATATACCTATAAACATGTTGGTTTTTAGCCTTTTGGCTGTTTTGCAATTTTCCGAATTTTTGTGCAAAAATAGTGGAGTATAAAAACATGGTTGGATGAATGCAACAATAAAAAGAAAAAAAATAAATGAACAGCTTCGATAAAACCAAAACAAAAGGCGTCATAAATGAGAGGCGACAACAGGGACTGAAAATAAGCTGACAATTTGACAAAGTGAGTGAAAAATAGACGTATTTATCCTTTGGATGGTGATTTTTGGATGGGAAACAAGTAAACATTATTTCACAACTGTAAGAACCGCTGAAAATAAACCATTCAAAGAAACTAATGACAGGGAGTTGGGTTTAAAGTACGAATATAGAACTACTACTAACAAAACTAAGACTGACTAAAATTTTAAACAAAAACAACAAAACCTCCATAACATGCAGTAAATTATACCTCTAAACTTGCTAACCATCTCCATGTTTTTGATTGCCACATCCTCCATAGTCATCAGATGCTGCTTAAAGCCCCTACACAGCACCATCAGTGTCTTGCTGGATTTTTGCTTATAATCCCAAAGCCATTTTCTAAGACGGGAAACTGTTCTCCAGGCACCAGAGCAACACATGTAGACCAAACAGATTATCTCCTCCTGAGTTTGCTTTTTGTCCTTTGGCATCTGAGGTTGATTTCATGGAATGCAAGTTTACTCAATCTGCACCATTAGTAGTGTCAGGAAAACAAGAGAAGATTTCACAAAGAAATTTGCTGTGATTCTTGTGTTAGCAAAGAACAATGGAAGAAGAGAAAAAGAAAGCAGTCACAACTGTATGCTTGGAGGCTTTCAATGTTAATATGCACTATTTGTCATATTTGCCACTGTGGAAACCTTGCCAAAGAGGATAGGCAATTATCTTTGACAAGAACAATTCTTCAAAGACATTTTGACAGGGAAGATTGTTTTGCATCCTTCAATATTTCTGAACCAAGCAGAGAGGTTGCAGTGGCTGATTTTGCACTTTAACAAAAAAATGAATTTTGTTAAAGTGCAAAACCAATGCTTGTGGTAGGGAAAAATTTAACAGCCTTTCAATAGTCAGTCAATAGCTGGTCAAGTAGTTGTGCTGCAGTTACAAGTTGACTCAAACATCTCAATTATTATCAAATTCTCATTTCAGATGGTGAGACAGACTCAATTGGGAAAAGACTTCCATAATGCCACAATGAGTGACCTTATAACAGTTAAAACAACGCTGGTTTAATTACAAAAACAAAGGACGCAAAAAAGTTTTTGATGAAAGTAATTTTTGATTGGATTTCATTGTTTATAGATTGCATGCAGAGCTGATTATATCTTAAAGCAACACAAGCCTGGATAAAAATTAAAATAAAATACAGCATGCGCTCCAACTATGTTTATTTGAAAAACAACAATTTGTGGTTGGTTGTTTTTAGGGAAACAGCAGTCCAAAACATTTGCTTTTTTAATGCAATGTGTGAAGGGCAAATAGCATAAAAGGAAATCGAACTAAACTTTAAGCAGCTTTACCATCTCACACTCAGTCTTTCACAATTTACACTAATTAGCTGACCATATTAACTTTGAATGTCTTGTGGCGTCATATAGCCAATTAAAGACACTTGAAAGTTGCTATTGCATTTACACACCTGAAGATAAGAAGCACTACTCAAGATGCACACACCTAATTAAATTCAGTCAGCAGTTAGCCCACAAGCTGATTAAGTATGTGCACAATCACTGCTTATTAACCAAAGCAACAGGATATTAAATGATTTGAAATGAATAAGACATTCTGCATGCATTTTATGTCTATATAGGCATCAAGTATTCAGATCTCTGAGATTAAAGAGGATTCACAGGGAATACCTTTAGACAAAAGTCTTTTTAATACACACAGTGCTTCTCTTTATCATTGTATGGAGTCCATGCATTGTACTCTGATGCTTTCCTTCATTTAAAGCATCATTACTTTCCATGGTCCAGGTGTGGATTATGTTAACATACATTAAAAATAGATTTTTTTTTTTTTTTTTTTTTATTGACATGCTTATGTATGGAGCTGCTGTCACAATGTTTCTAAACCTTCCTGGTCAAAAAATTATGAAAATCATGTGTTTCAATCATTTAGTTGGCTCTATTCCACTCATACTCCAGTTTAGGTTGGCTGGGGAAAAACTTTCTTTGCATGGTCATTTAATTGGTCTGCAGTCATTTTACTCTTTCAGAAAAGCCATGTGTAGCTGGATTAAGGGTGATACCCCTGCTGTATCCTCTCAAGCAAACCATCTGTGCTGTTCTTCTGCTTCTCTTCTGTCTGGATTTGTTTGTGTATCCGTGTTTAGAATGGATATCCAGGTGCACATATAGTCTGTTTGCAGACCCCTGGTGGCAAAAACTTTTAGACAGCAAACATCTGGTGTTGAGCCACAAAAAAAATAAACATAAAAACTTAGGCCACACAGGTGTTGTATATGAACAAACACTGCACTATGATTTCATCTTAAGGGATTCAGGTCGTGATTTTTTGCAGACAAGTCCAACATACTAATATTGTTAGCTCTTAACTTTTCTCCTAAACACTTTGGTGTTATATTTTATTCCTCCATCTTGTTGAAATAGCATATACTGTCCAGGTTATTCTTCTTTTGTTGCTGTTTACTTTAACAAGCCTGTATCCTCAAGTAACTGATTAAACTGTAGACACTTTTAGGGTGTTTTCATCCTGAGACGTTATTTATGAAATCATTTGTTATCTGTTTTAAACAAACTCTGGTTTGTTTGCCCCAATTGTGGTGTTTCTTTGTGTACATGTCAGCAGCAGTCACACTAGGGATTGAGAACTAATACACCAAAATTTTGAGGATTTATCTTATCTTATCTTATTTTATTAATATATTAAATTTCTCAACATTTCTCCAATAAGTTACAGATTTAATTTGATCATATTTGGTATAAGTTTGTGATACTTAAGGAAAATACTAGCAAGTTTTATGTAGATGTAATTTAGCATGTAATACTTATTTCTAACTTCATTTATTCTATTTTATGGATAAGTTCAGTTATGGCTTATTATTATGCTTCCAATTTTTTTTAGCTCTCAGCTTGGCCTTTAATCCATATCTTTAACATATCAGTAAAAATCTTTTAAAATATAAATGTTCATGGAAAAAACATAACTCTCTAGTATTCAGTAAATTGTTTTTGAGATTTTTATTTTATTATTTCAGAGAGTGAAACTTTTTTAAATGAGTGGTTTCAATCCAGCCTCAGTGGCTCCAGTGTTTACTCTAAAACATTTACTGCGCAGCTCCATTTACAGAAGCTACACTGTTTCAGCAGTTTAAATATTTATTTGGGTAAAGATTGTTGAGTTGACAAGCAGGTGAAAAAATGTTCTTGCTCGGTCAGCAAAGCAAATAACAGAAGCCTTATTTAAGGATGGTCCTGTGCCTCAAATATGACTGCTTGCAGTTTTAGTTTGCTTTACTTTTCTTTTTTAAAATTTTAACAAAATAATCCAAAAAAGAGCTTTGAATGGCCTCAGCTTCCCAGTTACAGTAAATTAAAATAATAAATGCAAATATAATGTGAACATTCAGCAACGATACATACCAGTTTTCAACTGACGTAAAGCTCTTTCCTGTGATTTGAGAGCTTCTTTTAGACACACAAAGAAATGAAAACACTAAAAAAAAAAGAAAGAAAAGGAAAAAAACAGCTTCCCAGCCTTATATTCCTGTTTTAAATCCAGAAGGCTCTATTTTTATACAAAATGAGCAGGAAAGAAGATTTGAAATCCCCCACTGGGTTCCCAAGCTGTGCTCATGAGGTGGCTGTATTGGCCTATAGTAGTTGTGCAGAAATATACTGGGAAGTGGGGTTTCTTTTTTCTCTGTTTATGTTTCCACCAAAGAAAGGAAGTCATAAATAATCTTAATGGTTTCCAGACTGAATTCAATTACTTCTGTCACCCAATAGAAAAGAATAAAAGGCTGTGTGTGCTGCTATTCAGTATGCATGTCCCTGGGGGATGATGTTTACATTTCTTCAATTTTCAGAAAGTGGCCTTGCTCTCTGTGGCTTGCTCAGTTAGAATAGTTATATAATCAATTGTTAATTTGGTATAATAACAAACACTTGCAGGAGACCTTCTGCGGCTTTTACAGATAACATCGCACGACAAAACACAGCCAACTGAACTGGGGCTTTTGAAAGTGGGGTATAATAAATCATAGCACCCAAAAGATTTTTACCTCCTTGAGAAAAAGAAAGAATCTGTAATGTCATCAAATGCAGAAAGGACAATTTCTTTCAGCTAACCAGTCTGAATGTTCATAAAATTCCAACAAAATTTTATGAGAGCACGAAAAACTTTGACAAAGCACCATCTACATCGCTATTTCTCAAATAATGAACCAAAGTGTCAGAGGGGGCCAGAGAGGCAGGAGGTCTTTTGTATTAATGTCTTTTATTTATGCTTGAACAAGCTGACCTCCAGTCACTAGTTGGTATTGAAACTAATTAACAGGATGGCTGTTCAACAAAAGACGTAGCCTACTCAGGGCACAGAGTAGGCTATGTCTTTTGTAGACAGACTGCATAATGGGGTGGGGTTGGATAGTGGGCGGGGTTAGATGTCTGACTCCACCCTCAAAAAGTTTTCATTGGATAATCTTTCTTCTTCTCCACACATGTCTGATTTTACTCACATTGTGGTTTTATTTATGTAGATTAAAGACAGGAGACCATGTCTGTAAAATAACTTACAACTAACTTCACTACACTCAGGCCCATGGACTTCAAAGTTCAAGGGGCATAAATATTTTTGTAAATAAATCTAAATACACTTTGAAGAGCACATGGAAAAAACTGAAACTGTAATCTGATTCCACTACCATATCAGTGTTCGCATCCTTTTCTAACAAAGTTGAAAAAGCATAGCTTATAGTAACTTGCCAATTATATAAGTATCTTTATTCTGATATATCAAATATTATTGTTTAGGACTTAGCCTGGTGGATATTCAGAAAAATTTAAGAAACTTGCTTGTAGAAGATGTTCTCCCAAGGAAGAACATGGTGCTGATCTAATATTACAGATCCACATCATTGTTAAGCTAAAGAAGGACAGAAATTAAAACATGTACAGGACCAAAGAATATATTGGTTTCAATACACCTTCTTTGTTCTCATATAATCATGTCACGCACATAAACCACAACGTCACAACTGCGAACAGTGCAGGCAGAGATTTACGTATGCTAATATATTCTCAACCCTCACGCCTCAATTAGGCAGAGATGGAATGAGGAGAAAGACACAGCTCCCCATGAATCCACAACACTTCATAGCTGCAGATTTTTAGATATTATGCAGAACTGCACACCAGGAGCTTGAGATATAATTCAGTATGTAGAACTGGAACATATTTATGTGTGAAAAACATCTTTTTCATCTGTTTCTGAGATTTAGATAAGAAGATTATTATTTCTGGGATCAGTCTTTAGTTTAGCGTACAAAGTAGTTGCACAAACTTTCCCCAAGCAAGTACTGCAAATGAAAAGCTGTTGCTTTGTTGCAGAAAACCTTCAAGGAGCAACACTTCTTCTTGTCATTAAACAAAGCTCACAGGCTACTAAATGTTGTATAACAGACCTGTTAGTAGTTTCTATATGAAAATAATCAAATGTATTCAAAGTGGGAAATTTTTATCTCTCTTGTCCTATAAAGATGCACAGTGGCACAGTAATTAATGTTGTGTCATAACTGTTGCTTATGCTCCCAGCAACATAATGCAGGAACTTTCAGATTGTCACCACTAGATACTGACGGTGCAAAGAAGACGGTCTGGTAGAATAGAACAACTTCTAACAGAGAAGGAAAAAGCCACTAAAGCATGTAAAAGTTTTATAGTTAAAAGTTGTTGTAGATGGAACAGGATTTGTCTGAGTAAAGTACTTGAGCTGCTGAGACTAAAACGCCAAGTACAGCCTTTAAATTTAATTCAGTTGACCTTTTGTACAGGTATGGAGTGTTGATATGTGTGACAGAGATGACTACATTTTAAGTTAAAAACCAAACATATTTTAAACTTTAAAAACCCTAAAACCTTAGAATGAAATAAAAATCATAAATCACATTTGACCTTTCCATTACATTTTCTGAGGTAATAATTAATTTTCTAACACTCTTTTGGAGTTATATCTTCAAAACTAGACACAAACTTTCTTACAAACAGCATGGAAGCTTCCATAAAGCATTACTATTACCACATGTGCTTTCTATTCCCTTTGTCCTTGTAAAGACATTGATTGCGGAAATGGTCTCAGGCCGGTATTCAACTTAACCTTGGATTTAATCCTACCGCCACAAACCAATAGATTGTTGTTCATGCTGGTTTGGGGACAAAAACCAGGGTTTTTCTTTTGCTTTTTGCCATCAGCCTAGCTAATTGACCTTGTACACTCTTTCCAAGTGTTCTGCACTCAATATTAGATCAGGCACTCCCGCCATAAGGATCAGTAATCTTGGCTATATTTCCACCCATCTGACATCTATCTGCCTATGGAAAAAACACTACCCTGTTGTTATCCTTCAGTAATAAACCTGCAAAAAATTGTCAAACCAATCTTGAAGTCTGTTTTTGAGTCCATTCTGCAGTGCTGTGTATAAGGGTTTACACCCCTTGAATTTTTCATTTACCAAATACAAACATTTTGCTAACTTGCAAAGTGTGATATGCATGTAGATATGTCTTCAGCCCCATTTACTTGCAGTATATACCCCTGAATTAATTCCCTGGTGCTCGGAAGTCACCACAAACATTATTGTGTCATTTAATCTCCATATTAATCCAGCTGTTCAGTAAACGCTCCAGATGTGAACAGACCTAGGAGCACAGCAGACAAGTGGAAGAAAAATATCACCCCAAGTACACTGGACTGTGTGGTTAGGGTGATATTGTCCTGCTGAAAGGAGGGACTGACGGTTCCCCTTTCAGCAGGACAATAAAGACCTTTGATCAAATGGTGTATTCTGTGGTCACATGAAGATGAGCATAACCCTGAGTGTTTTGCAAAAAATTTAGGCATAAAATACAAGCAACATTTATTTAAAAAATTTGAATTTTTAAAGCACTGTACTTCTGACTGTGATATTTTATTGTACTTTTGCAAAATGCAGGTGCTAAAAGCAAGTTTTTTTTTTCTTTCTTTAGGAACAAATGTCATGTACGTAACCAAAAAGCAAACCTTTTGTTTTGCATGACTTTTAAATGTGCAGACCATATTTGTTAGAAGTGTAGACCAACAAATCAAACTTCATCCATCCAAACTCGAGCCCCCAACTCATTCATCTATTTTCAAATCAATAAATCTTACTTTATATCTCAGCCAGGATACTGAAAATGCCAAATCTGAAAGCTGAACATGTCTCATTAATCCCAATGTCCTCTCTTCAGTGAAAGAAGGCTGAGCTGACAGCTGTGAATTCTAGCAACTTGTGTCTTGCTTTCCCATGTTCTCCCTTCACATCTCAGTTTTCTCCTTTCTCACTTTCGTTTTCATCAGCATCTTCTGTCATTTTGTCCTTCACCACATTTCATAGTTAACTCTCATTACTTCCTGTCATCTGTTCTGATTTCCTTCCATACTCTCTTTCTTGCTTGTGATTAGTGAATGATCATTTGTACCTGGGCAGATGAGGTGATTCTCTTGCCCATCAGCGCTCGATCTCATTAAATAGGCTCCCAGTGAACAACCTGACATATCATTGTCTGAGTCATGTAATGCACTATGGAGAATATAATAAATGTATTATCAATGTTTTATGGTCCAGAAACTGTGTGTTGAGGTTGCTTTATTAAAGAGTTAGAGAAAATAGATTGGTGTTTTGTCATGGTACGATTCTGTAAATTGGATTAAATCCACACAAAGGCTGTTTGGTCTCTGGAGTCCTCTATCATCATGAATATTGATGTAAGTATTACACACAGCACAAACTAAGAGCCCTTAACCTCCCTTTATCTCACAGTCCTTATCAACAACAAGGGCATTAGACTATCACCGAGGTCAGTAACATAAATCCAGATCAATGTAGCAATGAGGGCAGGCAAATTCATTTGTTTACATCTCGAGGGAGACCCGGTTCCTGTTAAAATGCCTCAGGGATTCTGCTCTGCAACACAACAGGACCAAGACAGTGAGTGGGCACTCTAATGCATTTTGGCAGTTGTGTAATACAGCTTGCTGGTCATGATATCCTGGCATCAAGTGTGCCATCTGTGCAGATAAGCATCACATGCATTGGCCCAGAGACAAAGTTAGCACAAGGCCGACAGACCCAGTGTGTACTGTGTTAAGGAGGAGGCTGATTACAATAATAACACCAGGAGAGTAGTAAAATGAGGAAATGATTATTGTGTTTATTGGGCCCTACTTTGCTGTTTTGGCAGTAACTCAATATATGATTCCTGATTTGTATGAAAGGGGATAATTACATGCCTTCTTGGGGATAAAGCTTCTAAAACCCTATGTGAATAGCAGCTGGCTCTGACAGACCGTTTTAGGATAGTAAAGAGACGACTGTCACTTTAAAATCTCACGCTGAATAGTCATGATTAGGGGTCAGGTGATTGATTGAGGTGTCAACAAATTCTCACCATCATGCTATTAATCCCCCCAAGTACAGTCCTGTATCTATTTATTTAACTGGTAAAATCTATTTTGTTTGGGCAGTGGTTATGGTTGTTCTCCCTGTGAATGGTCGGGTTTCTTCCAGGTACTCTCGCTACCTTCCTTGTCCAAAAACATGTATGTCACATTAATTGTTCTTACTAAATATATGCCCTCTAGTATAAATCTTAGTTTTACCTTTTTCCATATTTTTTATCCATTTTTATAAATTTATTGAGAGATTTTCATTTTTATGGCCAGCTCGAAATGTTTGACCCCAGCTCTCTCTGCTTTCACCAAAAATTAGTTTCTGTCAACAAAGTTTGCCATTCTGATTTTTAGTATTGACCCCAGCTGAACCAATAAACCTGAATGATGCCTTTTACTTGATTCTGCTCTGACACATAAACCTCACTTTTTATCTGGTTATGTCTTTTTCATGTTTATCCAGTTGTAGCTTCACTCCATTGTTTAGCTTTATTTTTAGCTTTGACATTCTGTATTCCAGAATGACCTTCCTATTCAAGGAAAGACTGAAAAAGAGCAACTAATGTTCATGTAATAAAATACAGGTAAGGAAAAAATGTTAGTGGCACTTATTTATGCTGCAAGGAATATAAAAGTACAAAACTTACTGTTACATTGTAACACAGTAAGTTACAATGTTGGAAAATTCAACTTAGACTGAGCAGCTAGAGGATATATATATGTTAATAAATATATATATATATATGTATATATATGAATACATTTATATATTAATGTATTCAATTCATAATCAATTAATTTGAGTAATTAAAATTTTATTTCTGTAAAAAATAGCATAAAAAGCTATTCACCTTAATAGTTTCAATGTTTATGTATTCTCTCGTTCTCTGTGCCATTTTCTCTCTCTCTCTCCCCTCACACCTGAAACCTGTTAGCTAATCAGCCATGGTATTTCATTGCAGCATTTCCCCATAGTATTGAAATCGCAAAAGAACTATGTCAATAAATGTACAAAGATAAAACTTGAAACATTTTTTTATCTTCTTTTTGCTATGCATGCTCAGAAGGCACACTCCAGTTCCCATTTTTCCATCTTCAACATTCAACTTCCATCCACAACTTACAGACAAAACCACACAATTATCCAAGAATCACTGCAGCCCTTTGCACTTCCCTCCACCTCTCACTCTCACCAATTAAAAGGGTGTGGTTAGCAAACTCTGGACTTGACACTTCCTGTCTTTCTGCATTAATTATGTGCGCCTCCCTGAAGGCCACAATGAGGACAGAGTCCAATTAGTTCACACAAGAAGAGGGCAGTGGATGACGTCATATGCTGACCTGAATGAATGTGTGAAAGAGGGTCCAAAAGAGCAGCTCAGCCCGTGAGCAAGTGAGGATTAAAGGAGGGAGGATGAATCACAAGAAAGAGCATGGAGGAATTTAGAGGTAACAAAAAGAGAGACTTCCCATCTGCTGTTTGTTCAAATTAGTACCAAGGAATATTAATTGCATTCTGTTTAGTTTTTTATCTTTAGTGCAACCATGTTTTTAAAATAGTCCTTTTTGTCCAGGTTCATCACACAAACTCCTTCCTAAAAGTAATTTAGAGAGACCAATTAATCTAGCTGTCGTGTTTAGACTGTGGGAGGAAGCCAGAGTACCCAGAGAGAACACACACATAAGTGGAGAGAACATGCAAGTGTCATGCGAAACAACCCCAGACTGTGATTCAAACCCAGGACTTTCTTGATGCAAGACGTGAGGCAACTGTGCTACCAACTGAGTCACCTTTGGTCTGTTTTCAGTGTAAATAAAACACTTCTTCTACATGACGTATAATTTTGAAACTGTGTGTCAGCTTGTGCGGTTGCTTTTTGATCTCTGCCATGAATACCTTCAAACAAACCCTCCTTGTAATTGAATAGCTATCTTGACAGAAATAAAAACAGACATTACTCTGGTGTGATTTGAGAGTCAGAGGAAGCGGAGGATAAACATTTAGCTATCTGATGCCGCACGCTGTTATGCTTTGATAGGCTCACATCTGCTGCTTCTTTCCGGTACAACAAAAGTCGACAACAACGGGAACAAAAAAGGGAGAACAGAAAGTACAGCGGGTGCTTGGGATGTCTGCACAGAAAACTGATTAAAGTCCTGGAAGATCCTGACAGGGAAGTGCAGGAGAACTGGTGAAAGATGGAGCTCTGGGTGTTAAGTCAGATGAGAGGGAGCCCTCCTTAGATCTAAGGTTAGGCCTTCTCTATGGGGGACCATGACACCGTTATCAGTTGTGAAGCAGAAACGCTACCTCCAAAATCCTCTTTATGTTGTAAAACCTGGACAATCCACCTGTCAACGGAGAAGTCCCTTCTGGTAAGGGGCTTTCTTCCCTTTTGAAGTGTTAAACACAAACAAAGACACGCATATATCCGCACACACTCCTTCTTTTTGAATTTCTCCAGCTGTCTCTTAAATATAGAAAATCTATGAACCCAGGAGCACCAATTTATTTGCACTGGCACCAGTTCAAGGACATTGTGACAAGTGGTTAATAAGGGTGGCGGTTTGGTCTTAAACACAAAGAAAAGAAAAACAAAAGATGTTTTTATATATATTTAATCTGCTGCACCAAGAATAACTTTCCCTGCTAAATACTACAGAAACTCAGAGTCAGCTTCAAGGCTCAGAGGGGACAGAGCAGCTTTATCATTAACTCTAAAATGAGGAAGAAATTAAATGAAAGAAATGCAAAAAGCTGCTGCACCAAAGACAGGCTGGGAGGAGAGAACAATTAGCCAAAAGACCTCAAAAGGTCTTTTGATGAATTATTGGATTTTCACAGTCATTACAATGGTGATCATTAATTCACTCCTAACATATTCTAGCACACAATCAAAAGGTCACGAAGCACCTTTTACTGTCATCATTACAGAATAGTGTTTCCCTTTGTAAATCACACTGAAATCTCTCTCTCCCACTCATTTAACAGCTCCAGAAAGCTGAGATGACAGTTTTAAATACAATAGTTGATTTTGTCTGTAGAAATACAACATATCCATCCTGTGGCTTCATAACAAAAAGCAAAACACTCAAAATGGCATTATGTTTCAACTCTGTATGAATGATTATATTAATTTTGATGTTGGAAGATATATTTTGATCAAGACTAAAAAACTAGTGATTATCAAAGCTCAAGTAACCATGAAAGGAATCTTAGTTGTGTTATCAACTATTTGACAGTTTTCCAAATATCTTTTGACAGAAACTGATGATCAGCATGATTAGCCATGCTTTACACAGGCATCTTCAAATAAGAAGATTTAAAGGGTAAAAATACTCTGGGATAAAAATGAACTCTCTAGGAAGTGACCCTAAGGCATGAACATACCATAATGGCCAGGTTTCAATATTTCAGAACTAAAAGGAAAAAAAATTGCTTTCCTCCACAAGTGATGTAAAAGACTTTTAGCAGAATTTGTTAATTGAAACACATAAACAATTTTAAAAAGTAAAGATACCACATGCCTAAATGATAGAACTAACAGACCATATGCAAGGTCAACAATCCTTGACATAAATGTCTCCATTTAGAAAAGGCATCCCAACTGCCGAGATTAAGTCCAAAAAAAACTTGTTACCCCCTCTAATTTAATTTCCCTTTGGGATTAACAAAGTATCTTTGAATTTGAACAATGTTTATGAATGCATATTTTAGTAGTTCAAAAACAAAATATACCTTAAAATTCCTTAGTGTATTGCCACAGAAGTTAAACTTGTGGCCTTCCTTTGCGCCGCTCTTGAGGGTATAGCTAATCAACTTAAAAGTGGAAGTTTAGCAAATGATGTGAAGTAGTGTGGTCAAGGATCAGCAAGGTGAACAAAAAACAGCATCAGCCACCGGTTCCATATTCTTCTGATGACTTTTATTTGTTACTTTTGACTCTGACAACCATCCTGAGCTTCCAAGAACTCACTGTTGTAGAGCCAATTGGCAATGGACCTGCACTTAAGTGGACCAAACTAATAAAACAGGTAAAAAAAAAAAAAAATCTAAACAGAGAAACAAGAATAAAATGATTAATCTAATTTACAAACTCATTTACATGATGAAATGGTCTGCAAAATAAACCATGTAATACAAGATAACTCAAAAAGTTACTTTAAAGAAAAACAACCAAAGCAATACTCAAAAGAAAACCCTCTAATTGGTAGAACCCAGCAAGGTAATCAATAACATCATCCAGCCATTTAAGCAGGAAATACTGGGCCGGCCCCTCCCAGACTCCTGCCCTGCTGCAGATCTACAAGGGACAAATAATGATGAGCAAAAAGGAAAACAAATACCATAAATATACTTTGAAACAAAATAAATTCAACCAATATTCCAGAAGTAGTAGCTTTAACCTTAACATAAATAGATGGAAACTCCAACATAATGCTAACACAAACAAACCCAGGATCGTAGGTGAAGCAAAGTTGCAAAGTAATGCTTAAATTTCAGCATTATAACCAACTATAGAAAGTATGTGAATCAGAAATAGGAGTAAGGGACAAGTGGTGAACACAAACTGAACCACTTTGTCACAAACGGCAGCAAATATTAAGTCATCATTCATTGCAGCTGAGTATTTTAGCTTCTAAAGCTGCATTTGTTTTATGTTTTATACATGCTGTAAGAAGAAATCCACAAATTGGTACATATACAGAGAATAATTTGCAGTTTTCCACTGAAAAATTCACAAATGTGGAACTGAATAGATGGGGGTCAACTGTAAAGCTGTGAACGTGGTGATAATATGTTCTGATCAGCATGAAAACAAGGCCAAAATGTTAAGCTTCTTTTTTAGCCACTCTACACCTCTGTTGTCTTTTTAAATCATGTTTTGTGTCTGCTGACTAATGCATCTTTCCAGCAATTGAGATCTGTAGCTTCACTGTTTCTTTGTCTCCTGCAGCCTAAGAACCTCAGCAATCACAGCTGGTGCATAATAGAAATCCAGGTGAGAGTGTAATTGTTTAAGACCTTTGATCAATAACCTATCTTTATCTTCAAATGGGACAGGCCTAAATTCTCTTTAACACAGGACCAGAGTTGTTCATTACACACAGCTTACTTGTCACTGTGAATAATGACCCAACAGGACAGGAACACCGGCAGTGTTGTCAAAGACCTGACTCCAAACAGCGTTCATTAATGTGAGGACTGCTCAGACAACCCAGGCTCCAAGATAGACATGATTTTTGCATAATCTTTTATCTATTCTGGGTTATGGAAAACATGTTTAACTTTGACAGTAGCTCTGTGAGATTTGCTGTAACAGAGTTCATTTTAATTTAGGAAAGAATAAGCTAAAACAAATATAATTATGCTTAGCTCTTGCCCCTCCTAAGAAGTCGCGAGAGCTTTCAATTAATATTTAAAAATGTAAAATTTTTATGATGATAAATGTTTAAAGATAGAGTAAGTGCCATTTCACTAGGAAAAGTAGAGGCAGCATCACCGCTTCTTTTGGTGCTGTCAACATTAATCTTTTTTTCTCAATTGTTTCCAAGTCTGAAAAAAATATTTCAAATTAACTTTATTACAAGCAGCATTGATTCATTAATCTCTGTCATTGAACCCACTCGTTGCTTTCAACCAAAATGTTAAATTGGAAAAGAAACTACTAATTCTAGTAAGAAGTTTACATTAATCTACTTCATGCTTTTAAAGTTTTTTTTTCCATATTTTCCAGGGTGGAATTATTATAAAGAATTACTAGAAAAAGAATTACGCATTTAAATTTGAATTTTCTGCAGTTTAGTTGTCTTTAATCCATACAAGATAGAGACTACACATCCTGTATAGACTCAAATATACACACGCATACATTCCCATGATATTTTCACATGTATTGCAAGCAGTAGTGAAACAATACTATGTTTTGACTTTCATTGTCAGATCTTATTTAATTTTGTTACTCTACTGGCACACATAGGCTTCAAAGTATTGTCCATAGATTTCCCAGTAGGGTAGAGGTCAAAGCTTCCCTTGAATCTTTGTATTAAGTGATTTAGCCACTTTAAATAACTTTAATATTTGAACCACCAAATGTGCATAAGTTTTGAACAGTTCACCATTTCTCTGAGATTGAATAGTAAATTTGTGGGTATGGCTCCATCTTTATTATTCCTTTCAAATTTTGTAATCCATCACCACAGAATATGCATGATGCTACCACCTCCATATGTTCTTTTAAGGTTAAAAAGCCTCTGTTTGATTACTCAAAAAATATTTCTCATTACCAAAGCCAAACAAGTTGACCTTTTTTTCCTCCAGGTCTGGAGACTTGGCATAAGAAGTTCCAATGTGGCCATTTAAAAACGTCTGACAATTTTGAAGGTAAAAGAAACTTTTCTAAGTTGTTTCATCATTGTATTTTGAAATATTTGTAGTTTCTGGCTTATGTGTATTCATCTTCAGGTACAAAATATCTGAAAAAATGTATTTTATTTTAAGCGAGACTTTGAAAGTTTTGAAAACTGCAGTGTCAATGGAATAGGGCTTCTGCTCACAGCTGACAGTGTCAAACTGCTTTGTCTTCTACTTCATTTTGTAAAAGATCGGCATTAAAATCCAGAGGTGGGTCATGTTTGCTGTTGCAAAAAAAATAAACATCATAAGTAGATGCAGCTGTCACTTGATGGTTGAACTTTACACAAACTGATTACATAAACTGTAGCTATGTGACAGAAAACGGCAATCAAGGTTTCCACATTATCAAATTACAGCAATTAAACATCCGCATGTGGTTTGCAGAACATAAAAATCTGACTTAAAGAGGATAACAAAATCTTGAATTTTTAGGCTAGGTCTGATGGAACTTCATGCAGTGTGCTTTAAGCGCTATTCATATGATTTATTGATCGTTAGGATGATCTTAACAGAGCTGTTTTACAGGAAGGTCAGTGAAATAATCTCTGATTACTTCAGCATACCAAGACATTTTCATTCACCCAACTTTGTTGGATCAGTTTGAGGGGGACACCCCTTCACAGCGCAAACCCCAAAAAGGCACAAAGGAGCAAGTTTGGCATGTAAGAACCTCTCTGGCCTGCTTTCTAATTCATGGATAAATTTATGGATAAATTAAAAAGGAGAACAAGCTAGGCCATTTTCGCCCAACATCAGTGAACCTTTTTAATAGATTGTCTTCCCTTTTGTGGTTGTTTAATATTTGTGTTATTCACTATTCTTTGAGGACACTTAATCAATTAATTGTACTTTTCTTTCACAGAAAACGTACTCGGATGATTGTCAAATGTTGCATTGCCTAATCTTGTCTGCGCTATGCAGACACTGTCTACGCTGATGAAGATTCACTCACTTTGCTTTGAAGTGGCTACAACAACAGGGTGGTCTGACCTATTTTCAGTTTAATTCAGGTTTATTTTTATTTGACTACAAATGCATTGAACAGGACTTCAGTTGCATGGCGATAGATTTTATTTCAAACTGGAGCAATTATCACAGCAACCGATTCATGAGGAAACCGTAGCCCAATTGTTAAAAATCCCTGTTGATCTTTAGACACGGTCTCCTTTATAATCCACTACACAACACATTCACACTGCCATGTCTGACATTCCCCATCTTACAGATCTTAGTTTGTTTCCACATGTACAGTTTCCATATTTGGCTTAGAATATTTTTCAAGTACACCAAGAGGCCTCATGCACCGGAGAATAGCTTTTCTTCTGTTGTCCTGCATTACCTCCTTTTATATGTGTCAAGTGAAGTTTTTGTTTTTCAATTTATTTTTGTTCTTCACCTGTGTGGATCCTGCAACTATGCCCCTGACAGGCATTCAAATGAAAATTATTGTTGTTATCAAAGGCATCAAAAGAGAGGAAAAAAATTCTGACATAATTTCTACTTGTCGTGTTTACAAATATAATGCTATTTATATCTTATCAGATCTAAATTCGGACAACAGGAGTGCAGAAAATTTGCCTGAGTAAGCAAGCCTCTCACAAATGTCTCTTTTATCTTTTGACTCTACATAATTTAATATTCAGTTTTTCACAACAGCAATAAATATTTACAGACTTGATAAAACTAACATATTTTCAGGTTTTTTAGGAACTGCATAAAATTTTTAAAATAGATATTTATTAGAAAAAAAATGTCCCCCAATAAGAAAGTATTTAATTTATTTATTGAAAAATCATTAATCCAAACAATTTCTGCAATTGCTATTTCCTACTTTTTTCTCCAATTCTGTTATTTAACTTGCCCAGTAAATAAAACATCAAACATGCAGAATGTATACTGAACTTTTGCCACAAAACCGTGAATCTGTGAAGTTATATTGAATAAAAGTTGTCCAGGTGCTCTCACACACACACACACACACAAGTTCACGCCTAAGAGAAAAAAATGTGCAGTTTTGGCAGATGGCATGTCTTACTTTGTATTCATTTGCTCTTATTCTCATTTACACGTTTCAGACAACCACATGTTGTCACCGGCGGTGTAAACACATCTCAGAGGCATATCATATGAGCCGTGACATCTGCTCTATTGAGGTAAAAGACTCACTCACAAGGTGTTCTTTAGGAGTATACATGGTGATTACTTTAAGACATACCTATTCACAACACCAATCTTTATGTGGAGAAAAAAAGAAACTACAAAGGAAATAGAGCTACAGTATTTCTCCAAGCTAGACAAATGCAAGAGAATGTCCCTGAAATTGTGTAATTAAAAATGGATATATAAAACCAAAGTGATTATTTATAATTTGAGATGTTAGAAAAGAATTTATTAAAAATAGATACTTTTGTAATCCAAAACATGTTCAGATTTGAATCTTTTGCAAAAGTAGGGCAAGTACTTTTAGTAATTCCAAGAATCCCCCAACATTGGTTTCAAGGGAATATTTTCAACTCAGACTGAAAAGTTAAGGCAAATCTGTCCTCTTATGTAAGATGTTTAATGTGCTCTTCTGTTACTTCTATGAAAATTCTCAAACCCATGGTGTGTCACACTATAAACAGAAGGAGACCTTAGTGTTTTTATTGGAATTTTCTTGCAGTAGATCAGCAAAAAGCAGCACGTGGTTGTGATAGAAGCAAATGAAATGAGATATGGTTTTCAAATCATGATCAATATCAATAGATATTACATCCAATAGATAGGACATTCAATAATTTTACTGAACTCCATCCCAGAAATGCACAGCATTCTAGGATGTAGGCAAATAAAAGACTTTAGTCGCACAACCTCTCACGGCCAGCTAAGCTAGGTTGGTGTCATCAACTAACTCACTGACTCTTTGGTCACCTAGCAACTCACTCACTCTTTGGTTACCTAGCAACAATCTGCAGCAGCAGAATGTCTTCTCCATGTGTACTTTCCTTTCTGTTCTTGTGTCCTTCACATCGTTCTTCTTTTATGTATTTCATTTGTTCCTTTCTCTTTTGCGTCCTTCCTTTTGTTCCTCGGCTTCTATAATCATTTCTCTAAACCCTTCAATCCTTCCCTTGTCCATGTGCCTCCTACTGTCCTTCCTTCTTTATGTCCTCCTGCCCTCCATTTGTTCTGTTCTTGTTCACTTCCTTTCTTCCTCATGTCCTTCATTCGTTAAAGTGAATGGGAATGAGGCTTCTGAAAAGTCTTGTTGTGTTTAATGTCAACCAATAGATTAATCACATATAAAGCATGAATGCCAAGCACATTGGTCACGCAGTTTGCAACTCCTATCTGTCCAAGGACCCCCTCCATCGACAGAAAATTACCAATAAAAGGCAGAGTCTATTCATCTCTCTTGGATGCAGAGCAGCCAAGTCGTGGCCTTCCTTGAAGCTTGCCAGCTTGTATAAATCATACCAGGTTTATTACAACTAATCTATACCTCAAAATCAACTCACTGGGTTCCTGTCCATTGCTGACGATAGGCCTCAATGGGTTTTCTTATCTGTCTGAGAAAGTACTTTATTCTTTAGAAACATTGAGCTTTTTATTTATTTCCAACAAATCTCAGAAGTCCTTTATATATTCGATAGTAAAAAGCGTGATTGAACAAAATGTTCATCTCAAATTGCTTCCTTATATCCCTAAGTGTTTCTTCTAAAGAGAAATGAAACTCATGCAGAGAAGACTGCGGCTGGGTATGAGAGGGTCCAATCTAGAGGGGGAAAAAAAGCTGTATTTTGATTGAGCATTTTTGTACATTTTCAAACAATGTTAAAAGCTGAACAGAGAGCCAAGATGAGCAGCCTCCTGGGGGGGTAAGAGGGAGGCATGCTTGTTTTCTACAAATTACCACTGGGAGCTCAAAAATAAATTTTGTGAGATGCTTACTAGGACTACACATTTAAACAGACCAGAATGCAACATATGTGATTTGCAAAAGAGAAAGTCCTGATCATGGATATGTTTTTTCAATAAAATCAATGAAATTTGATCAAAAAAGGAAAGTGCATCTATTTCTAATTTCATCACTTTAGCTGAGATCAAATACATAATATCTATTCTTCCAGCAAATAGTACCCCCTATAAAGCAAAAATCATATTAACAGAGAGTAGAAAGGCTCAATACAGGACTCCAAAGGTAAAGTGGAAGAAAAGTAGATTATGACTAAACCGTTGGTCTGCGATTTGGCGTCATCCCATCCCCCTGGGACATACTAAAAAAACCTAATTATGTATGTATATATATATATATGAAAAACCAAAGACCTTTATTGTCAAAGTAATACATCGAGCCAACTACCACTAGGCTTTTTAGCAGTGGGGTGCTTCTTGTGACACAAACTCCACCAAAAAAACATGCTTATGCCCTGTTCATACTACAGGCAAATGGGGCCCAAATCTGGTTTTTGGGGAGTCAAGTGATCAAGTCAGATTTTGCAGAATAAGTGTGAACACTCAGATCTGGGACATATTTGGATTTTTTTTTTTTTTTTGTAGTCAGATTTGAGTCATTTCAATATGTGGTCCTGGTTCCACTTCATATCCAATCTCATTGAATGTAATTCCACTGGGATCCACCAGAGCTGTTGGGTTGTGACAATGATATTACAGATTGTGTTAGCGGTTTCATAGCAGTCATTAAAAGTGGCACACCATGCTGCTTTGACCTAAGAAAACCTTTGATCTGCTTTCCTTGCATCATGCTTGAGTTATGTTACTAAAGAGGACCTTGACTCTTCTCTATTTGATCTAATGTTTGGTCAACCTCTGCATGTCTCTGAACAGTTTTTGCCTGAGGTTCCCTCACCACATTTTACTCCACATGTCCAGCATATTTTACCGTAGGGGGGCTCTCTACAGTCCCGGTACTGTACACCAGTGTTTGTCCAGTCATTTGTCCCAAAAAGCATACCATCTTTGATGTTACTGCACAACTGTTGCAGCTTGATACAGCTTGCCGGCTCAAACGAAAAACAAGCAGCACTAAACATAGGTCTGTTGTAAAATTTAAGATTATCATAGTGTTATATTCTGCTAATATAAACAACTAAAATCATCTAAGACAGGTGGTACACAAACTAGATTTTTAGCTGTTATCCTCTCTGAAAACTTATTCTCTTGACAAAAAGTTCACAGACAATGTAACATTTGCCTGGTACAGATAAGAGACCTATTACAGAGGAAGTGATTCCTGAGAACCTTACTTCCAAAAATCCACTCTGTCTCTTTAATCTTGAATGCCTTTTGTCTTATAAATTAAGGGCAAACTATTTGTTATTGTGCTGACTCTTCTAATGGATGTTTAAAGAGTCTTTCTCTCTCTGTCTGCAGCTCTCTCTCTCTCTTTATCTCACTGTCTAATTAAAGTTAATTTCTGAATAGTGCTTTTTTTGGGGGGGTAGGTGGGGGGACTTCAGATACTTATTACTAACCAGAATATTATTATTAAATGAAAAATTTTTGGGAAGTGTGTTTTTAGGACTCTGTAGCAGTTATCAAACAATTCAACACAATGAACAATTTTGCCTAAAAGTGATACATTAAAGTTACATAGTGGGATAATATTTTGCAGCTTTGCACTTTTGCCTGGCACAGTTCGCATTTTTGACATTTCCTCAGCTAAAAATGATTTATAGTGAAACACTAAATGCTAAAATATTTCATCACTAGTCAGCTGAGTCCCCCAGAAGTTGTGCTTTCTATCTATTGAATATGTTCTTTCAATAGCTTTATTCTGTCCCTTACACATATTCTGTCTGCAGAAAAATAGGAAATGTCCTTACTTTTGTAATCTCTTCATTCTAGTTGTTGTTGTTCTGGGATTAAAATCGCTGCAAATCACAGCAGCTTTAAACCAGGACATATGTAGCAACAGACTTTGCTTTAGTCACAGAATAGTGACAGCCGAGGATCCATCCAGCAATGTGAGTTTTATAATGTTTGCTTAAAGACATTTGGGGAAAAATTAAGCTTGAGCTACTTAGTGATAGAAAATTGCACCTTGATGTTACTACTCTGAGTAGCACTTAGATTAAACCTCCACCTAAAATTTCCCAAAAATTTTTACTTCCTCCTTTGCCATTGCCAATCTACAATGGACTGGCAGACTGCAAATACAAAACAGCACAGAAAATCAGCATCAAAACTCAAAATCAATTTTAATGGGAAAAAATCTAGTTTGAGCACTGAAGGGACATGAGAATAGAGCAAATTGCACAGGAGGGCAGTAGCCAGGCTACATTTAAAACACATTTCAAAGTGTTTTTAGTGACACTATTTTTTATTTGTTTACCTTTTGTTTACTGAAGCTGGAACTCTTACTGGATTGTGGGTCGAAGGCACAGATTTGTTTTGTTAATGAGTCCCCGCTGATGCATTTAAGACATGACAGGCACTGTCATGCTTTCAGTCACATGAGGAGCCAACAGCTCGGTGCCAGAAGCAGACGACTGCCTGAAAGCTGGCACAGGCTCCAGGTTGCAAAGCAGATGCCTGGAGATAACAAACGGATCTCATCAAAATCAGAATAACAAGACCTGAAATAGCTGGAGGAATAATTTCAGCGCAGTTTCTGTGTTTAATGAGTTGAAATAACATTGTAAATATAAATACTATGGTACATAGGTTTCGGTCATGTTTGTCCAGTTCTCTCATTAGATTTGCTAATTGGTGTTATTTTTTTTCTTCTTTTGCTGTGCTCCTGTTTTATGTTCAAGAATATGCTTTATTCTTTATTTCCATTATTTTATTCTTGCCTTTGGTTTTCTGGTTCACTCTGTTTTACTTAGATGTATACACTTATATTTACATCAAATTACAAAACTACTAATTTTTCACAGTGATGTACAGGCATCCATTTTTCTAGTCATTCCTATCAGTTTATTGTTTTATTGGCTGTCTTTGTTCTCCTCACTTCTGTTGTTTCACACTGCCAGATATGTCTGATCTCTGTCTATTGCTTTTAGTTTTTCTCCTCCCCTTTTTTGTTGAATTTGTTTAATTCCTGCATTCCTGAATTCACTTCTTTTTCTGTGGCCTGTTTGGTGTATTGACATAAATGTATTTCAGTGTTTTGAGTTCTGATTGTCTCATGATAGAAAGCAAATATTTTGATTGCATTTTCAGTATTTGCTACCATTTCTAGGGATGGGTTAGTATTTACTAACACACCCCTATTCTGTATTAGGGATGGGCGTTTATCTCATCTTATAATTTTGAAAAACTCCTCGTATCAAGAATTTTGATTCATAGTGACAAACTCCAGTTAATTATGACTGTTTAGTTTGTTAATTTTACTCTTTTCTGCAGTTTGTATCATGAGAGAATCAATCTATTTTAATAAAGTCAAAAATATGATTAAATACAGTTACTGTGTGCAGTTTAATGATAAAAATCCCATTCCATGTATACCTGATGTCCTGATAAGTTACTCTAGCTCTATGTTCCTTAGTTATTATTATTGTTAGCTCTGCATTCTTTCTTTTTAGGTTCATTTATGGTTTCCCTTCTGTTTATCAGGTTTTCTTTAGTCTTAGTGTTTCT
The DNA here is from genome assembly GCA_903066815.1 of Brachyrhaphis roseni. NCBI lineage: Eukaryota > Metazoa > Chordata > Actinopteri > Cyprinodontiformes > Poeciliidae > Brachyrhaphis > Brachyrhaphis roseni. The sequence goes on from CAEFZY010077057.1 coordinate 54,346, forward strand.
TTAGTATTAGAAGTATTTTCAGCTCCCTGGTGTTTCCTCCCTTTTGTTTTCCCCAGTATATTTTAGCATCCTTATGCCACCTTCTCCCCACCCCTCAGCTAGCTCCTGTAAACGGTTATCTCATCTAGCTAGGTCAATTGTTCCAGTTGCTACCTCCCAGTATTTAAGTTCCTCTATCTCAGTCACAACTCGCCAGTCCATCTCATCACTTTGCTCGTCACTCTGTTTTTGTTTTCTTTGTAGTTTACCACCTGTTTCTCTATGATCCCCTCAAGTCTTCAGTTTTGACTTGTTTTTTGGATTCTCTGCGCTCCCCTGGATTGTTCACATTTAGAAGTTTTGTTCTTCATTTTTTCATATTAAATTTTCAACTCCACCTTACATCTCCAGCCTGCTGCAATTTGGGTCCACACCTCAACCACAATCATGACAATTTCATAATTGGCAACTGTGTCTGTGGCCTAGAAAGTCAGCAAAGAAGGTGTAAATATGTTTTAGTGTCACTTTTATCATTATATGTAATACCATGATATGGTATTACATTGAATACCATATCATATTTTGATAAATGCCGATAGAGGCTTTGCCAAACTTTTAACATTAACAGTTTATCCTCTCATTCTTTAAACACTCTATACTTGCAGTTCTCATTTTAAACAGGAGACGTCACCTCAGAGACAAATTGCCTCTGTTCAACAACTGATAGCAGAAGAAGAAATGTAGAGGAAATGCGTGTTTCATGTAACTCAGTTGAATCATTTACATTTAACCTTGCTAGTTAGGTTTAGTAACATTGGTGATAAATATGCTTGGAAAACAAATGTGCCTTTAGTTTCTACACTGACGTACTTTCTGATTTTTATCTTTCTGTCTTTTGCAGAACATGCCAAAAGGTTTCAAAATGGGGATGTGTAAAATCCATTAAGATCATCCAAGCAAAAAAATGAGAGGCATTAATTTCCCCATCAGGGTCTAATCACCAAAACAAATACTTTACCCTTGATTTATAATTACGCTTCTAAGACTGCAGACTTGTTTCCAACTTGGGATCTGGGACTCTGATGTGAAAGTCACATGGTGAGTGTAGATCATTCAAGCAAATAAATAAGGATGTAAACTGGACAAATGACTGACTGTCATCACCTCATGCACAGTACGAATGGGTTCTCGGAGTGAAATCAACTCTGCCACATCCGATCGTTCAAGATTGATCCAATGTGACTCCACGCAGTCAACTAGTTCCATAATAAACAACTTGATTGCATTGTATTGTAGGATGAAATTAGAATGGATGAGGTTAAAGCTGCCTATTATGAGTTTAATTATAGTTTCTATATATAAATTGGACCTGTCTTTCTTGTAAAATGACTTGAGATTGCAACAATGTAGTGGAATTGCATTGTTCCACTACATCGTTGTGTTACTTTACTCCCTTTTAAAGTTCCTGTGACATGGTGTAGTAAATGTTTATTCTGCAGTTTCATTCCATGCATATGCTGGTAAATTAGACCTAATTTCAGACAGTATTGTGTTGCTTTTCCTATCAGCAAGCACCACTTTTGCTGCATTTAAAAACCTTTCAAAATTAGGAAACATAACAAGCCTGACACAATGTAAGTCAATGAGGCTAACTAAAGCAAGCATAAAATCTGCATTAGCTCTCATGTCACACATTAATGTTTGCATTTACGTTATATTTCTGCATTTCTTCACCCTTGATAAACATGTCTCATGCATAAAGATTTAACTTCTATTTCTTCTACCTCATTGTTGTCAGAGATCAATATTTGAGTCACAAACAGAGGAACTGAGAGAAGTTCTTATAAAGATATCATATTGACCTTAGGTAGGGCCTCCGGAAAGATTGGATTTCAGCTATACTGTATACTCAAATTTTAACTCAGCCAAACAACCATGTTACTGCAGGTGATTACATGTTCTGAGGCAGATGGTTGTATCAGTCTCACTCCACTGAGATAAGTCATTCTATTATTATTTCTTAAACACAAGGAGGAGGAATATGTGATGGAAAAGACTCTTTCTAGGGAGATAATATCTCTTAAAGCCACAGAGGAATAACTGCTGGATAAAGAAAATGAACAGAGCTGAAAAGGGACAATGCCTGCCTTGAAAGTCCAAAGAAATCATATTATACCAGGTGGGGAATATGTGATTAAACTATTCATTTTCAAGCACGTCTCCAATGCTGCCATGAGTCGAACTTTGAAAGAACATATCATAGTGGGGATGTTGCCAATTAAATGTGTCTTTATCTCTCAGATGTTAGAGTGACTTACCCTCCTTTATTTTTAATATTTTTTTAAATAATTTTGTAATTCTATTCATCCAGCTTTAGATTGACGCAATCAAAAGGTCAAGGGTAGAGAGTCTGACAAAGAGTGCTATATGAAAACCATTAAAACTATTGTTTTGTATTGTAAGCCATGTAGGAGATAAAGCCAGAATGTGGGGCCAGATGACACACAAATCTGTAACTGTTAAAGGCATACCCAAAAAGAGCTGGAAACACAGTAAAATGTGGTTCTACAAAGAATTAAATTGGCTGAAAAATGAACAAATGTACCCTATTTGCTAATAAAATCACTTTTTAAAGCTATAGGTTTCAAATTTAGATTTTTTTTTTTAGTTCTGTTTATTTGTAAAAAAAAAATAAAATAATAATATACTGTTTCTTCCACTTCACAATTTTAGTCCATACAACAACTTCTTTTGTAATATCACATAATATTCATAATGAATCACATTAGCTATTATAACATAGTATGTTATAAATTGGATTTAATGATAACAGAAAAAAATAATGTTATAAAATAATGTCTGTAATCACATCTCAGTGGGTTTTCCAGCACACTGATGCAATTGCTCCAGCTCTGTAGGTGGCAGTAATGCACCTAAAATGTGTTTGCTTTCTGCAAAGAAGATGCACATGCAGCGCTACTGTACTTTTAGAATATTTTATCACTTCACAGCAAACATGGACGAGAGATATTACCTACTACAATGTTGGCACAGTTTCACAGCCAAAACATGCAAGTCTACACCTAATGTGTGTGTGTTTACATCAACATATATTTATTCTGTGTTTCAGTTCCCTGCAAAAATGTATCTTAAATTAAAAGAAAAAAAAAACTATTGCACCACCTATTGGTATTTGATAAAACTGAAGTTAGAATTAAATTAACCCAATTTCATTACAAAATCTGTGAATAATCTTGTTCTTTTTTTTCTTTTGTTTTTTTGCATTGCACACCACCACTAATTGTTTTGCATGCCTTAAATCCACTCACGGATTTAAACCATGCAAAACTAAGTCATATTAGCCATTAGTCTTAAAAATATACACGTGAAACGTATTTGCTGTGTTTGCAGACTAGTGAGAGCTATTTTTTTTTTTTTTTTAAAAAAACATCTTTGAGATATTGAGAGAACATGCATGCTTTATGTGGAAACCCAGTTCCAGTTAATATCAGTGAATAAATAAAAAACAATCTAATATAATGTAAAGCTACTATTGTTACACGGGAAGTCTGTTCTGGATGCACAACAAAGAGCCCGAGACTGAACAGCTTCCCTTAAGTCACAGTTTGAAAGGAGCTTCCTGCCAGTAATACATGAGAGAGAGTGCAAAGAGCCACTTCAACTTGTTTAAAAGCCAGTGGCTACTTGTGATTTTCACAACCATTCTTGTGTCTTTTCGCATTTTTACCACCGTAAACATTCATTAAAAAAAAAAAAAATCAAGTGAAGTGAAGGAAGACTTCACCTGATGGAATTTTTCACACAAAAGTACAAAAACACATTTCACCAATTTAAAACGAAAAGCGAAAGGGTGAAAAGTTTAAGTCAATTCTGACAACAGGGCTACAAAGAGGAAGATGGAAAAAATCTTAAAAAGTGAAGAGATGTTAAAAATGAAACACTGCGGACAGGTTTAGTTTTACAACTGTCTGTAAGTCTGAAGGGAAACAATTTCAAATTCTCTAAAGTTCAATCTAAATCTCTATGCAGTAAGCTTACCAATATATTGTATTATAGTTCCCAAGTACTAGAGCACCATTTCTTACTGTAAGTGTCGTGAGAAATTTGTCCTGATACATACAGTATTACATTTTTTTCTTCAGTCAGTTCTGAACATGTTTTTTTCTCAATTTGAGCTCTGGACTGAAAACCATTGTTAACTTGAGAAGCAATTAGCCTTCCTTGACACTTGTTATTCTTAACAATAAATCACTTCTTCCTTCAGTAAATGTAAAAAGCTTCCGTGTAACTGCTGTTGTAAACCCATAATATTGTTGAAAGAAAGTGCACGAGGAGCTGCTACAACTTTAATGAATCAGAATGACAAGTGAGCAATTGCTTGCATGAATTCCAGGACAACAGATCCCACATTGGGTAGAGAAAGCTAGCTGGTGCATCAAGCTCACACCTGCGCATACCAATTATTCCACAGACTTTGGCACTGACTGAATACCACAGCTCAGGACCAAAAAAGCAGCAAGAAGATGTGGGAATATTCTAGAAAACAAAGGAGGAAAAAAAACAAATCTTTTTCCATTTGAACTGAGCATGCACTATGATCTTCATCAACAAATTATTGCGCTAAACTTTCACAAATTCCTACCAAAAATTTGTCGTACAGTTGGTGACTAGGGACCCACATGTACCAAACAAATAAATCCAAAATTGAGGATCTGCATCCTTTGAAGGTCACATTTGAGGGTGATTATGTCACAACGTTGGTTTGAAGGCTAACTAAATTGGAAGACTCATCCAAGTGCAACCCACAAATGTATCCTCCTTCTTTTCCCCAGATTTGAGGGGCGGGTCTGGTGTATCCTTCGCAGTCTGTCCTATGCAAAGATTTATTGGAGACTGAATGACTTTTGTTCTTGTGACAATGGCAGACAAAGTGGGAGTAGGCTACAGCTACAGAAAGTATATTAAAATCTGCGGGTTGTTAAAAGCTTGGAACGGTTACATTGTTTGGCTTCTGTCATTTGTCTTAGTCTTACGAGTAAACATGAACCTTCAAAGGCAATCAAGCAAGCTTGACATTATGGGTATTACATTTTTGATACTTCTTAATATTGTATTTGTGGTTTAGAGATGATCAAGAAAATCACTCATCTTAATGTCCTAATCTGGTCTGAAGAGTGACACAGCTGACTCATTGCCATTTCTGATGGTAAAAATGCTGCCATGAGAATAGGAGATAAAAAGATAAGGATTCACCTCTAAAATTCTTGTTTTCCCTCTCACCACTCTCCCTGCAGCAGTCATTCTGTCCACAGCCGCCCAGAAGCAGCTTCAAGCCAACCATAAATAATTAATCACCTAAAATGGACACAATGAATACCAATTTTTTCATATTGCCTCGCGCCATCATCAAGGCCGCTCAACCTGAGGTCACTGCCGTTCTTGTGCGCGATGTGTCTGCAATATTAAGCGGTCACTGTGGACTGTTGTCACCAAGACTTGCAGGAAACTATTTGAAAATGTTTCTTTCATATTAAGTGACCCTTGTTTGAGAATCCTGTAACAAGTCTGCGGAGCTGGAGGTAAGCAAGCTGGCAGTAAATGGATTAGCTGATGGAGTATGTTTTTAAAGCTGTAGCCTCTCTGGAGAGGTAAATTGGAGGTCATTACTGGTACAAACGGAAAATCAGAATCATGCCACTGCAAAAATATACCCAACATGTGCGACGGGATGTCATTGTTAAGCCTATTAGGTTTTTTGTGTGTGTTTGAACACTAGCAAACGGCATAAGGGATGCCCAAGGCAAAGAAAAATGCTGGAAATTCCCAAGAGCTGCTGGAGGGGTTGGACCAAACCTCTGTGTATTTATTTGCGAGTTTCATCCACAGACTATTGTAGATTTTGCACAAGACTGTTTAAACAAAGCAATGGGGAACAAAGTGAAACATTTTGTTAATCCTGTCTTTTTCCAACTCTCAAACAAGAATAACCTGATTCGTTGGAATAAAAACAAGAAAAACAATGATGAGAATGCTGCTCTCTCTAATTAGTAATGCCAATGGCTTGCAAAATATGAAATAACCATAGCTCAGGCAGATAAAAAGTCCACAGACTCATGAAGCACCATATTACTTTGTTTTTCTAATACCTCTTCACATTATTTTAGCAATGTTTCTTTTATTTCCACTAAGTCGCTCTCATTGTATTTGCAGAATTGCCTGGTAATGTTTCATGCATGTTTTCTAAGACTGAGGAACCAGGGGAAACCCACACTGACAGTTATATTATGGGGCTGACCTTGCTGCAGAGAGCACTGAGAGAGAGGCGAGAGGAAACGCTGGGAGCACCATGGCAGCTTCCAATATAAAACCTACTTTTTAAATAAAACATTGGTTTTTAAATATTTACAACAGTCAAATCCCTTTGCAATGCCAGATGCATTTTCCGATATGCAAGTTGCCAGGAATAATTAGATAACTTTAGGGCTCCGTTTTGCATAGTGTGAACAGGAAAATATAAGAATTGATTTTAGGCAGATTGGATTAAGTCCATTCACAAGTAAATTATTAGCAAGACAAAATATGACTTTTGGCAAATGCAGTCCTGATGATTTAAAAAAAACAATAAAGAAAAAAGTTCAGTGACCAATTTCTGTTTGCTGTGGACAAAAACGATCTATTTCATGCTCAAAATATTCCCTTTCCTCCTGAAAACCCTTAAGATCTCACAGACATGCTCTGGTTTTGACCAAGTGTAAATTTCTGACAAATTTATTTAAAGCTTTTTCTCTCCTGCTAATAAGATATTGCTGACTTTATTCACAGATGCTCTGCTAACTTGCTTTGGAGACAAAGTGTTCAATATCCAGGAGACTGAAAACCAAGATCTGTCAACCATTGGTAACCAAAAATGAGTTTGGTGCAGTAAAACAGATACACATAACCACAAGAATATCCAATGAGTGCCAAGTAGTGGACACAGTTGTCATTTTTTTCTTTGACATTTTCCCACACAGTACTGTACTCTGTGCAGATAAGCAGCCAAGTGAGACAACTTGGCCCAGTATTAAGTTGTCTCACTGGGGAGAGAAGGAATGTGTCAACAAGGATATCCAAAAGTCATTGGTTAGCTGTTTATATAGTTGTAGATTGTCCTCAGTGAAAATATTTCTATATGCAGTTCCTGATGTCTTTACACTAGTCAGTTTTTCTTATCACAGCAAATTCTGTTTCACATTCAGACAGATTCAAAGCTTCCCCAGCCTCACAGAGGGAAACTTTGTTTTTATAGTAGTAATTTAATAAAAATTGAAAAGAAATAGAGAAATAAAAGCACATTGTCAGACATAAAAATCTTGACATGGAAAACCAAACTTCTAAAATAACTTAACCCTGATTGCTCCCTAAACACAATTAACTGGTTTTGCCCCCCTTAGTGGCAACAACTGCCATCAAATGTTTGCTAACTGGTAATGAGTCGTTTACCTCACTGTGGAGGAATTTTGGCCCACTTATTCTACGCAGAATCGTTTTATTTCAACCTCACTTGGGGGGGCTTTTCGACATGAATACCCTGTTTAAAGTCATGCCACATCATTTTAATTGGATTTCACTCTAGACTACATTATGGCATTGTACTGCTTAAAACCTTTGTCCGAGTTCAGTTTTATTAGTTATTTACAGACATGTTGCCATTTAACTTCAGTATTAATAAGGAGATTCATTGAAACCACAGACCACTCTTTCCATTACTGTGTTTATAGACCTTTATTGTCAGTGCAAACTGTTTTCACTGACATTAACTTGTTTTCATACTTAAATGCAGACCTTTCCCATGTTCACCGTTAGTACAAAAGGTCAACCTAATTATTACCATGATGTACTGTGAGGTATGCCTTCCCTGTCTTATTTTAATCCAGTAGTATTGTTGGAAGTTGTAGGAAGTCAAAGCTGGGTCACAAATGGGTTTTCAAAACTGATAGTGACTCCCATGCCACCAAATTACTAAGAAAGTGATTTAAGGAGAATGTTAATGTTTAGGAGTGGCCACTGCAATGCCCTCATCTCATCTTCATTAAAAAGATTTGAGCAGAGCTCAATAGGTATATGTGTGAGAGAGAAAGATAGACTGCAAACTTGACTACCATTTCCGTCAGGAGAAGTTGCTCAAAATTCCCACAAAGTATTGTGAGAAGCTTGTGGAAGGATAGCCAAAAGGTTTGACTGAAGTCATACAATTTAAATGGCAATTCTACCAAATAAAAACAAAATACATGTAAACTTCTTACTTTGAAGACAGTAAAATAAAAAAACAAATCTGTTTCTCATTATCCAGACTTATATAAAGGAAAGGTTTATTCCGATTCAATATCAGACTAAACAGAGAGAAGAAACATGGGTTTTGTGGGGATTTGAGTTGTTTGGGGCAGCAGAAAGTGCATTGTTTTCCTGATAGTGGTATCAATACCTGTTATCTTTTTTCTTCTATGAGACTCCCCTCTAAACTGTTCTCACATTGTTTCTTATCCTCCCACCAGTAGTAAACCATGGCTCAGTTGCTGACCCTCTCCTCTTATACGCAAGCCCAAAAATTCAAATGAAAAATAAAGCTGGCATTTCTAGGGGTATTCTTCTTGGTTCGGGTGTGAGAAGTCCCAGGTTCAAATTCCAGACGAGCCCCCAATTTTTTTTTTGACTGGTTCGAGGTCATGACAAAAACAGGAGACCATGCTGTGGTTAATGTGCAGAAAAATTTATATTTATTAACAAAAGCTACAATGATTGTAAATACCAGTAACAGTGGCAGTTAAGAAATTGTAACCATTTCTAGTAAACCATTGCACTCAGGAACTATTGGTCTAACACATAGTGAAGCCAGTAACAGAACGCATACCGTATTTTCCGGACTATAAGTCGCAGTTTTTTTCATAGTTTGGCCAGGGGTGCGACTTATACTCCGGAGCGACTTATGTGTGGAAATTTACACATCATTATATCATATCACATGTTATTTTCACACTAAACCGCAAGAGGGCGCTCTAGGCCTGTGTTATTCTACCTTCGGAGAGGTAGAAGAAGTTAGCCGAGCTGTTTACAAGCGACACAGAGGACGA
>CAEFZY010077065.1:0-36110 GCA_903066815.1 Brachyrhaphis roseni
ATTTTTAGTCCTCATTGCTGCAGATTGCGTAGTGAAAGTAACCTTGTCTGTTCACTCAAGCTCTGAATGCGGCTTCATCAACCAGCTGGCTACGCATGGGTGTGTGTGTGTGTGTGTGGGTAGAAAGAAGGTGATTGCCGTTTCCTGTGCCTGCATGTTGTGATGAGATGAGTGTGTGTGCGTATGTGTGTGACCGGACCTGTCTCCTGATGTGTCCCTGAGCTTAGTCTGACACTCCATTGATTTGTATGGAAATACTGCCTGTTCACGCAGCAGGCCCAGCGCCCTCGCCCTCTTGCTCATCAGCACCCAGCAGCGGGACGCGCCGCATGTTCTTTCACTTGATTGTGTGTGAGATTCATGTGATTTTATTTTATTTTATTTTTTTTTACCAGTTAATGTGTACAGCTAAAAGAAGATGGAGGCAAGACTGTGCAACTGCCACATGAGATCATCAGGTANGTGTGTGTGTGTCTCTGGGGGTGCAGATTTAATGTGTTGGAGTTTTAATATAACTGTGTGAACTCACATCTGTCTCTTGGTATCTGGGCTGATCAATTTCTGAACCGTTAATTCACACACACCAGTGAACTTGTTCTCACAGAACCCATTGGGTGAAACATTAAGCCCAGAGGCTCTATCTGATATTCTTCCATCAGCACCATTCATCCTTTTGTTTATCTAGTCGCTCCCTTGTTTTTCTTCTTCACTTTATCTCGATTCGTTCTCCCTAATCCCCCTGAACTTTGCCACATTTTGTCTCGACCTGCCGTTCATTTTATTTAGCTTGCATGTCATAAAGTAGCATAAATATCTGCATAGTTAAGAAATGGAAGAATAATTATACTTGGTTAGATTAAAGCCTGGACTATGACTGGGTTGTTATAACATTAATTACGTATCCTTGAATCTACAAAGTGATGAAGTTCCAGTCTTGAGGGTTAGTTTTAGTTTCTCTGGATTCATATTGTTAAATTACTTCCACTGTGAAGAGTCGAGTTCTGGAAAACCCTGTTAGTTACCTGTTTTAAGACTAAATCCGAAGGCTCAATCGTACAATTTCACAGCCGCTGACTTCTGGTCTTCGTAGTTGACAAAGACCGTAAGGCTACGTCGACTCGGAGGAGCCGATGCTTCGAAGGATGCGGCTCCTGAATTTTGACAAACCTTACGTGAAGCCACTCAGGTATTTAACTGTGAAACTATTTAAAACCCTTGTATCAATTTTCTTTCAATGCAAAATCGTTCACTAGTTGGAGTTGGTCTATAATAGAGCCCCATTGAAATACACTCGGTTTTCTGGTTGAAATGTGATTTAATGTGAAAACACCCAAAACAGCGCAAACACCTTTGCATAACACTCATCTCTGGTGTTTTCTTCTACTTGAACACTTCTTTCGTCTATTCACCGCCTTTTCCATAATCCTGTCAAAGTCGTGACCCGATTCTGGTCACGTGTTCCTCACTAAATGACATACCAGAGACAGCTTCCAGCCTCTTAAAGGCCAAAGCGAGATGTGTGCGAATCCATCTCTCTCCCCCTTCCTCTCTCCTCCGCCTCTCTCAGCCTTTTTACAGCTCAAACAATATGCTTTTTTTTTTTTATCCCCTTCCAGTCACCCTCTCTGCTTCACTCTGTCTAAAACAACAAGTAATGGCGCCATTCATTTGGAGAAAGAGACCACACAGAGAAAGCAAAGGTCTCAGTGCTGCACCTTGTTTCTCCTCCTCCATCTTCATTTCGTGTGTTAAAACAGAGACGGTGCGCCGTCGTTTCATTTTGATGCATCGGTTCGGAGGACACAAAAAAAGTCATCATATCTCAGGATGGCCCTTATTCTGCTGCTTTATGGTGTTTACACACCTCTGAAGGTTGGCATAAATATGTATGAGTTGAATTTGTGAAAAAAATAAATAAAAATACTATCAGATGATGAAAAGTTTTGAAGATGGGATGATTTAACTGGAAATTGAATTCTGTTTACTGGTAGTCTCAGGGTGCAAAGAATTTATTTCTTTATTTTAAGATTTGTTTTATGTATTTTGTTATTCATTTCTGCACAAACCATATTTCTCACAAAGTGCCCATTGATGTCACTCTGTGCGCAATAGAATATGTTTATGAGGATTTTCTTTTCAAGATAAATCACTGTATTTTCCAGACCATAAGTCACTTTTTTTCAGATCTGGAGGAACGACTCCACAGTTGGACTCTTAAGGTGCTTTCAGAAGAAGCTTGTGAACGGTGTAGTTACGTCGCCGCTCCCTGGTGGTTGCCAAGGAGATGAATGTAAATCACATTGCATTCGGACATTGCTGGTGTTATGGCTTCATGCAACGTGAACGGCGTTCCTGTCCACCTTGATGTGGAACTCTGACATCTGTGTTTCAGAAACTTCCATTATTGTTGAAGACCAACTGAACACAAATCCAACTTATACTCTAATCCTACTTATATGTTTTTTCTTCCACTTCGTGACAATTTGTTTTTTAATTGATGCGACTTATTGCAACAGGATATCTTAAATTTGCAATTTTTAGGGGCTAACAGTTTGCCTCAGCACGTTGAAATAGTCAAAAAAAAAATGTGAGCAAACTTACAAACTGAAGAGATGATCAGACAGATCCGTCCCACTCTGTAAAAGTGAAAGTTGAGCACAATTAAGATGAATAAAGATTCTCCTTCAAAGTTCAGTTGGTGGTGGTTTGAAAGTCGACTAAGAGGTATGTGATAACTTTTTCATCAGCAAACCTACCTGCCAAATCACGTGCAGTTCAGTTAATTAGCTGAATCCATCGTATTTCTTATTAATCTGTGGTTCTAGCCTCCAGCTTTCCCGCGTTCCCGGCTATTGGTTCAAGGCGGGTTGGTTTGCTTATTTAGAGCATTTAGAGACATTAACCCTCTGGCTCAATTGATGCTAATGTTTACCTGATCTCGTTTCTCCAGAGGTTCTGCTCTGTGTTAGTATAATTGATGGGAATCAACTCTTTAATACGACCTAATCTTTCCTCCTTCAACGGCTGTTGTGAAGGGAGCTGTAGGGTTGGGGCTGGTGGTGAAAGTCAACTAGAAGATATGTAGTGCTTATGCAGCTCTTGACCATAAACCATATTTGACTATGTTTGGACATCTAAAATGGCTCCTAATAGGCTAAATGTGCATTGAAAACAAAATAATCAGGCTCAAAACTGAAAGAGTTTGTTCCTAATTACAATCAAACCCGAGGTGCTTGCCATGGGTTAGCATTTTCTTCAGCACCCAAAATAATGGGAAAGCTGAGTTTAGCAACATTTCTCAACTTACTTTGTTTGTCTGTATTTCAAAATGAGGCCTCCTGAATCAGAGTCATGTTTTTAAAAATCTGGTATTAGCGTTGAATGATTTAGTGCAGGTTTGAGCAATCTATTCATGTTGTTTTAAGACAGAGCTGATGCCAGAAACTCAGTAAAAATGCTCGTCAGAAGCAGATACTATGCCGTCAATATAGTCAGTTATAGTGACGGTAGGCAGATTAGGTTCAGAGGTCAGATTAAGATTGGTTAGGGTATTGATCCTCTCAACTGATACCGTCAGCCTACTATAAAAGGTATAGCAAAGTTAAGGTTGACTACTCCTGATTATCTGTAAATAATTAAAAACAATCAAATCTCCAATAAGGTCTTTACTAATCACTCTGTAAAGTTCTAGAACATAATCAAAATGTTCCTACAAATTAAAAAAAAAAATCTTTGTTCACATCTAAATGAAGTGAAAGAGCTTCATTTAGGACATTAGTTTTACATGCTAGCATGATTATGAGTGTATTGATCAATATCTATCTATGTTAGATATTTTTACAACTGTAGGAATCATTGTTTCTATTCTGATTCATGTCAAAGTGACTATATATAACTAACAAAAGTACACAGGTGTTTATATGTAGCCTGTATTTGCACAAATTTCTAAAAACAATATTTTTTAGGATCTCCATCCTCTATTTATGTATAACTGCATGATATTTTTACCCTGTATCTATGCACATTATTGTAAGCTATTCAACTGTTTGGGATTTATAATGGCTCTTTTTAATGGTTATGTCTGTGTGCTTCTCTTTTTTCGCTGATGCAGAGCAACCTACACACTGAGGGGCAAATAAAGGACTATTCCTTTCTTCTCTATTCTATATCATGTTATGCAATACCATAAAGAATGAGGTGTTTTTACTCAAGGTTACCGTGCTGTTAGAATCATGCCGGCCCTGCTTTGCAATAATATAAAAAGGCTCAGGTCATTTCCTAATGCCAGAGCGAGTTTGTTGCTTTCAGTGAGTCTCTAAAAGCAAAGCTTTGAGGACCTTTTCAGATCTTTTGGAGCCATAATTTGCCCTGCGCCGCTGCAGCAGTTTGATCTGTGTATGAAAGCAGCCCTGCAGGTATTAAACAGGAGGCGGTTATCTCACTGCGACCTCTCACCGCGATCCATATTTATGCGTCCTGGCCTCGTGCGGGTTTAAAAAAAACAAATCCAAGCTTTGATTGATTAGAATGTGAACGAGGTCATAATTGGCTCCCGCTGGAGCCATCGGCCCGCAAAGTCATCACAACGCCGCAACAAAATTCTGTCCTGTCCCCCCCTGCTTCCATTGCCGAAACCAAAAACAATGCTTCTGTTTTCATTCGAAACAAAATGCATCTCCAGCTGACCATCCTGTGCATCGCAGAGAAATTGAACACATATTTCATTTTCATACAGCACCAGCTCCCAGAATCAGACGGCGACTCGGAGGGATGTAGAGTTGAGACAAATATGACCCAATGTGGGGAGCTGTGCGCCACTGTGCATGGAAGTACAGCATAAATCGAAGCATCATAAATTTGGTTTATTGCTCTGTGTCTCCATATGTTTGTGTAAGTGTGAGTAGACTCGGTTTTTACTACTTCACTGACACCAAAAAAATTCCCCTAGCGAGGGCAGACAACCCTAAAAAATATGGGCCTCCGGTGAGTTCTTTATCACACAGTTTATTAGAAACACGTCTATTTTTAGGAATGTGGCTGCAGAGAGTCCCCAGCAGTAGGTTTCAACATGTATGTATGTTTTAGTGAGAGACATGCATGTGAAAGTGAACAGGTTGGACCAGAATCAAGCAGTAAAACCCAAAATGTCTCGATCACCATGACGTCTTGGTAATGTCGTGACTTACTAAAGTTTTCAGATTCCTTTTTTGGGGAACAAACCGCTTCATGGAAACCGAGGAGCGCAGCGGAGGAAGGTTATGAAACAATATCCAAATGTTTTAATATCTCACAGCTCAATCCATCATCTGACCGGAGCTGACGGGCCGAGCAGGGAGAGGGTCGCTTAGAGAAACCATGTTAACTCTGAAGGAGCTGCATAGATTCGCAGCTCGGGTGGGAGAATCTGTCAATAGGTCAGCTATTAGAGTTCAACACTAAAAAGAGACTAAGCATTTAGGAGTTCCCTAATGGCTGGCAGGGGAGATTAAAGGATTTCTAAAACAACTTGAAAGAGTCAAAGCAACATGATGAGGGAATAACATTATAACGTGATATAAAGCTCAAAAAAAGTCGATTTTGCATAACACTGTCCCTTTATTGGAAGAGCAGCAGGAAAAAAAGTTATTGTTGAAGAAGAGTTTAGCAAAAGCAAACACATGGACGAAGGTGCTCTGGTCAGATGAGACCAAAAAAAACATTTTGTTCCTGAGTGCAAAACAAAAATTGCACTCAGGGGAAACATGCCTCCCCGACGGTGGCAAAGATGCTTGTCGAAGATAAAGGGAGGACGAATGAAGCTAAATACAGGAAAACATGTGAAAGGCTCCAAAACTTCAAGTTTCATGTGGTAGAACGGCCCAGTCAAAGTCCAGACCTGAGAATCTGTGAAAAGATGCCCTCCACCCATCTGATTGAGCTGGGCCGTTTTGCAAAAAATAAGACTGAGCAAAAAGTTTCAGACTGTTGATGTTTAAAAGCTGATATAACTCTAGACATGTGCAGTTGTACTTGCAGCAACAGGTAAAAAGTATTGATTATTTGATCCACATAGTAATGGGTGGCACAGTTTTTGGATTTCTATTAATAACAAATGTAAAATAATAATAATAATAATAAAAACACCATTTTCCGTCCTTGTGTTTTTCCATGAGGTGACAATCCTCCAACAGTAAATGGCAGTTTGTGCTTCTAGCATGACAACGGCTTCGTTTCCATTGACCATATAATTGCGTAACTAGACATACATTAAACTTTTGAAACAATTAAAAAGAAAAAAAACTTGTTTTTTGCTAAATGTTTTGCAGCTAGGATGAGATGGGTTTTTTTTTCGTACCAAACGTTTATTTTGCAAAAATGATGGATCACATTTATAATGGGAACTAGTAAGCGTAACAAAATTCAAGGGGTTTGAATACTTTTGCCGCTGTAAAAGCTGCTGACGGCGGCTTTAAGGTGATGTTGAATATTTGATGGACGGTAACACGTTACACCACTTCACTGTCACGGACGACTGAGTGCTTATGGCAAACATCACTTTATGCAAACACTCGAGCCTGCGCTCTGCAAAGAACACACAAAGTCGCATGATAACGCGCTCGCAGACACACTTTGCTGTGACATTTGAGTCTCCAAATAATCGACAAAAGGAGGAGGCCGCTCGAGGAGATGTGTTTTCAGGAGGATTTGAAGAAGCAACGCTCGTACTGCACATTAAGCGTGTTCTCCCTTTTATTCAAGCTGCATTAGGGTCTTTTATGTCATTTTAGATAATTTCTCGCTCGTACAAGCTGCCGCTACACCGTATTTCTCCCCTTTTTATCAGCTTTTTTATCACCTCGTCCTCTTTACAAGCTTTTTCTGTGGTGCTTTTGCTAAGTACAGTCTTTTTTTATAGCCTTTTTCTGTTTCATCAATCTGCCTGTTTTTCCGACTCATTTGAACAGTTACCTCACACTCTGTGTCTTTTCTTTTATTGCAAGCCCAAGCCTCTTTCAGCATTTAAATTCTTGTGTTTTTCATTGCTGACATGAAACAGTCGTGCAGGTGCACGCTACCTCAAATCGTTTCTGACCTTTGGAGTGAGTAATATAATCTTTGTGATGCTTTTATGGGTTTTTAATGCGTTCTTGTCGTTATTGCTGCCTGGGGATGAATAATGTTGATTGAATTGTAATGTTTGAAATTGAATATCCTCTTTGTTTGTCTCCTCATCTTCTTCCTAGGCTTTCCAATAAGTCTCCAGAGTCTCATCTCTCCTGTTTTGCCTCCGTTCTTTTTCTCTGCTGTCATTCACCTTGCTACGGGGTTGAGCACTGCAGACTGCAGATTTATACCCGCTCCAGTTCCAAGGCAAACAGAAGCTTCCTTTGTATTTTATTACATGCCAAGAAATATGCATGCATTTCATTTTGAACAAACACTGGTCATCATTTATAATATTTCAATAAGAAACACAGGTGAGAGATTAAGATTTAAGACATGGAAACTGTCGTTTGTTTGTGTAGCATCACTCTTGCAGAGGGTTAATTTAGTGTTTTTCAGGGGAAAAAAATGATCAAACACAGAAAAAAAAACAAGGAAAGCATCAAAAACGATAAGACATTTGCATAGAAAACATCAAGTTGACTTGACAACTTCTAAGCAAATAGAAAGCAATCATTTTAATTCCTTCAACATCTTTCTTCTCAATGGAAGCAATATCAATGTTTTGGAGTGACTCAGCCAGAGTCCAGACTTCAATCTAATAGGGAGTCATTGGACAGACCTAAAGACTCTTAGAGCTTGTCACCAAAGATAAATTAGCAAAATACCAGTGGAGACAAGAAAAAAGCTGGTCAGTAATTAAGATAAGGCTCTGGCTTCTCTAACAGCAAGAACTATTATTCCATTGGTTTCTGAGATGGATCAAAATCAATTCAGATATGGCATTCGTTATTAAAATGTAAATAGTTTTTTTTGTCATTATCAATACTCCTGTTACATTGTTGTTCTTATCTATCGATAGATATCTGTCTCATTTCCTTGATTGAATGGAAATTGCTCCCAAAACATCTCCGACCCGCGGAGACGTGGAGTCCTCCAGACCCCAGATCACATTTTATCAGGCATGTTGTGCCGTTTTCGTCACGCAAACAGCACAACTTTTAATCACAAGGCCCTGGTGACGATGAGACGAGTGTTACTGGAGGAAAGGTGATGAATATTTTCAACATGTACTGGGGTGATTTTGATGCACCGTCTGTTTGACATCAAGTTGTAATGTTTTCCTGCCTGAGCCAAGATATTTACAAGGTTAACTTTACACACCAGGCAGACCACCAAAGCAGTCGGAGTTCCTAATCTGCATGTGGTGTACTGAAAAACAAGTGTTGGCCTAATGTGGCCAAGTAATTTAAAAAGTTGGTAGGGCATGTTTAATTTAAAATGAAATGCTAGCAGAATTTGGATCCAGCCAGATGGCAAAATGGTAAAACAAAGTTAGATTTGACATAAAAACACATTCAAATCCAGGTCAATAAGTATTTGCATAACCTCTTACAAAAGCTGATTCTTAAGCAACTCTCACCCCATCATTCCAGCCAGGGATAATTTTCTTCTAAGAGATAAATCAATATAAGAGTCGACCTTTTTAGCAGCATTTTTATTTTATTTTCAAATAGGAATGTTCTTTTTCAAAGAGAAAAACTAATCACAACCTAAACTAGTAAGTTGTTCTGATTCCTTTGTTAGCAACAATTACAAGAACTGGCAATGAGTCTTTTTCTTGTCTGTGGAGGAGTTATCAGCTTCTCCATTTGCATAATATTCAGAGTTAAGTCTTTACTTTGACTAGGCCACTCCAAAACCTTCCATTTCCTTTCCTAGGCATTCACATAAGAACTTGTGGGTGTGTTTTGAATCATTGTAATAAATATGGCACATTTTCAGGTTTCAAAGCAGCCCCAACCATCATACCAGAGCCACCGTGCTCGACAGTCATCAAGATTTTTCAGGGCAAATGTGTGAATAGACTGTGTGATGCATTAAGTCAGAAGTGACTTTCACAACAGCTCTACATTAGTTGGGATTGCTTTTTCCCACAACCTTCAGAATAATTGAAAACTGATTTTTGCGTAGCATTAAAATTAGTTTGGTGCAAAGCTAAAACATACAAGGGTGAAAATACTTTTTTCCCAGCACTGCAACTATGCTTTACTGCACAATCATGCATCATGTTGTGGGTTTCACCTCCTAAATATTTATTCATGTCTTCTACTACGTCCCTTTTTCTGGGTCTTCCCTCCTTGATAAGTAATACGCTGACCTTCTTTCCAGACCCGGATGTGTTGGGGGACTCGCTTCCCCCCTCTTCCCCTTCCTATCACATCTAAAGCAAGAGGAAGAAATGGGGCAGACGCTGCATACATTTATGTCGCTGGCATACACCCATGAATACACACAGGAAGTGACAGACAAGGGAGTCATGGCCACAAGGGATGGGAGGAGATGTGTGCCGATGAATTTCAGAGTACGTGTATGTGTGTGTATGCGAGGAAGATAGCTGACACCAATATGCTGCTCTATTTGTCTGTTCAAGCCAGTAAACATCACCTCATCTGACTTTAGCACTGTTTTTTTGCCTCAACACCCAAAGCATAATTATGACACGTTGTCCTGCGTGTTGCTTGCTGCCTTCAGCAGCCGCCGCGTGCGTTCCTCACGCCGAGCGTGCGCGTGGACGCCGAGTCACGCGGTGTCGAAGAGAACAAAGTGCAAACATAAACACAAACGTGCGCACGCAGACGCATGTCGAGCTCGTCTTTTTCATTGTGTTTGCTCACTGGCTTTGTTCCATCCATCACGCCACGACAGCCAGTCACTGCGGATTAGAGCCACGTCAAGTTCAACAGAAAAATCAATGGTGAAATATATAAATAAGAACACAATTAAACCAATCGGGTGGAGGGGAAGGCAACAAGTGGTCTGCGGAGGTGATGCGTCCAGCCAGCAGAGGGTGCTGATGAGCTGCTCAGCATTAGCTCTAAAAAGGGGGCTTTGGTGGTGTAAGATTTCCTTTGTTGGTTCCCCATCAGTCTCCCCATTCTTTCAGCTACAATGTGTGCACGATTGCAGAGAAATGTGCTTGTTCACTTTTTTTTCTTTTTATCCGAGCATAATGACCTCATCCTCCCTAACTGTTTTGTTTTATCTCGTCTCGAAACATTCAGTAGCTTAAAACAAAAACACAATCCCGTTTCTCACCATCGATCATCATGCAGAAGTCAAACGCACAGTTGGACCCTTTGGGCCTCCAGCAGCAATGATTCAGAAGCCCTGCCTGATCATGAATAAAAATGATTCATGTGTTCTGGAGCGGCTGGAAAGCAAAGCCGTTCCGGCCTTGGATCTCAGACGGACTGGGTTTCAAACTTAGAAAAAAAAAAGGAAGGAAAAAATACGGGAAAGAAATGAGGAAAGTCAGAGATCGAGCATGAGACAGTTAGACAAACCAAGAAATGCACAAATGAGCACAGGAGACTAAAAATAGAGGTAGCGACTGGTGAAGAGGCAACTCGAGTGGCCTGAAAAGACGAGAAGTGGAAGAGCGGAAAAAAGAGAAAAATGCCACCAGCTGCTCCTGATTCCTCGGTGAAGGAGTTGAGTGGCATTTTTATGAAGAAAAGACACGCAAGCCAGGACGCTGAACTGCACCCACTTCACGTCAGCACACACACACACACACACACACACGGCTCTTTGGATGTGTGGAAGAACTATGAGTAGTCACTCCCAAATGCTAATTCAAACCACATCTCCATTGCCTCCATTTGTCTGTGTTCTTGTTTATGGCTCTTGACAAGTCTCCTTTTTAAACCAAATCTCAAACGACCAAATGCGCGTGTTCGTTAAGTAACACCACGCCGCAGTGTTACTAATAGCGCTAATTAACAGGGTAAATTCTGCTAATTGAACTCGCTTATGCCCAAGCTCTCTCCTAGTCCTACTCCACCACTTCTCTTCCATTCTCCCAGGATTCCCCCGGACTTAAATTTGCACGCCGATTATATTACTGTTCAACAGACTCATTCGATCTTAGTTCTTTTCATCGTTTCAGTAAATTATTCCTCAGCACATCCTAATCGGGTTTATTCACCTATTTTCAACTCCCTCTTTTTAAGGATTTATACCTCGGTATCATCCCCAGCTACTGCTCCCACGCATGCTTGAACACACACCTGCTTCTGTTTGAAGCCTGAAGGAGAGGGGGAGAAAAAAAAAAGAGCAAGAGCAACAGCAGCATCAGCGGTCGCACAAGAAGAGGAGGAAGAGGAAGAGGCACTGTTCAGATGAATGAGCAGAGTGTGCTGGGAAGGATGGGAACTGGGAGGGACAGCCATTAGCCACGCCAGCTGTTTCCCTTGCATATTAATACAAAGCGGGCACGCAAACACACACGCATGCCAGCAAACACGCAGTCACATGCTGTGTAGGCAAAATCTGCCAGGACACAACATACTGACGGCAAATTCATGCAGCAGATTGAGGCCAAATCCCATTTCCTCCTGTTACACCTACAACTTGGCTCTTCATCCAGCATCACAAGGGGCAGTGCTTAAAATATCCATGTATGAAATAGGACACAATTTCAAGACGTCAGTACACTGTAAATTGTCAAAGAACGTTTTAATGTAATGTTGCAAAAAAATTTCTGGATGAACCAATATTTTTTGTTGCTTGTTAGAGATTACTTATATTACCATATCCCCTATGGCTAGACTTGATTTTTTTTTTGTGTTAGTGTTAATTTTTATTCAGAGAAATAGAACTTCTACTGAGTCAAGGTTATAATGTAAACCGTGTGTTTTAGCAAAATAATACTATGCCTTATCCTCAAAAAATAGATTTTATAAGTGAAGGAGTCCCACAAGGTACCAGTTTAAGCCGCATGCTTTTTTGCATTGGTATACGCCTTTCTCCACACTAACTTTTTTTTTGCTGCATTTGCCATTTTCATGCAAATGGAAAATTTGCACATGAGCTTCGGTAATAAATTGCTCAAATATTTTTAAACACGGTTTATAATATATTGGTGTGGAAAGTAAATAGACGAAGCAAAAGTCCCTGGAATCCCTGTTGGACTATCCAGCCTTACATGCTCAACCCACAAAATGCTGCCACAACCCGAACACATGTTGAAAACAAAGCCTCAACGAGTTAATAAACGTCGCTGCGTTAATAAATACCATCCAAAAAATGAAGTACAGTAAGGTCTTCAAGGAGTGTCAATGTGTCTAAAGTTAAAATGGCCGTTTTAGTGCTATGTACAGCTCAGCTCTTTGCTGCCATTGTTAGGCAGAAGGAATTGACACCTCAATCAAGCAAAGTCTTTCAGTATCTTAAAAATGGTGAAGGTTGCTGAAGCACTTATCCTTGAAGTGCTTCTCACAAACGTGGGAACATTTCCAAGAAATATAAAATTTAGCTAACCAGTCACTTGGAAGAGGTTGATGCTGGAGGACGGCATTCAGGACATTTGTAGCCTCAGCTTCCTTCAACGCTTTTAGCTGGAACTCCATGTCCTTGCTTAGCAGTTCCACAGCAAATACTGACACTGTTGGAAGAAATGTAATAGGGAAAAGAGAAAACTGAAAGGATTGAAAATTACACCCAAACAGAATGTAAATTTATCTACCCAGCACTAAGAGAGACTGAATTGAAATTTTCTGCTCTCCTGGAGACTCCAAGTGCACAACAAAACTATAGTTAAGGGCTAAAAAAGTGGATTTTGCATGATATGTCACCTTTGACCTCAATCACAGTAACATGAACATATAGGTGAGTAAAAGAAAACAAACTGTTCACATGGAGATATAAAGATACAAGATGTGAC
This sequence comes from Brachyrhaphis roseni, assembly GCA_903066815.1. Classification (NCBI taxonomy): domain Eukaryota; kingdom Metazoa; phylum Chordata; class Actinopteri; order Cyprinodontiformes; family Poeciliidae; genus Brachyrhaphis; species Brachyrhaphis roseni. Next base: position 12,872 of record CAEFZY010077065.1, read on the forward strand.
TGCCCACAGACATTCACACAGATCATCCCAGCAGTCTCCTGCATGAAAAACAGATGTGTTAGATTTGCAATGCTGAGACACCCCGCTTAGATTCAGAACAGATACAGTGAGGCACACACACACATAAAGCCGAGCAATGAAGACAAGCGTGGAAATCAGACATCTGAGATATATATATATATATATTTATATATATGTGCAAACAGAAACCTCGAGAACACACTCACACGAGACACATGCTGAGCAGATACATGCCTAGATGCAGCAGCGCACACACAGACTCACTGCTGGAGTCAAAGAGGAGGAAGAAAGGAAACAGTGTGTGGTGTGATGGGAAGAGAGGGAGGATGAGAGACAAAGGAGGAGAAGGAAGGAGGCGCTGATTGAGGCTGTGGCTCAAACGATTCCCCGAGTGAGCACTACGTGCTAAAAAGTGGATAAAATGCAGAATTGGCTCTCCTGTTTTCCCCCCCCCGCTACTGTGTTTTTTGTTTCACTAGAAAGGACAAACATCGTCACATCCCCGAAAACTTTTCATTAGTGCTCCGAACTATCTGCTGCAGTCTAATGCTGACTCCGACAGAACATCTGTGGGCACTCGTGGATCAGATCGCCTTATACAGCGAGATATTTCTGATTCCCTTTTCTCATCACGTTTATTCTTGGGAGTTTAGAAATGACTTTTGTACAGCTGTCTAAAAGAAGCCTTACTGCATCCTTCATCACAGCCACAAAGTTGATTTAGCATTGCTCTAACATGATTTGATCAGAAACTAAACAGGACGACCTTGAGGGAAAGAAAAATTGACTATCTAGTTTTAGACCAGATTAGTTCTACAAATCTCTTAGTCTTCAAAATATTTAAAAAAAAATTTATATTAGCTTACGTAAGACCTAGAAAATGGATTATAATGCAGAAATGCTGACTTGGCAATTGAAATATAGAGGCACTGCACAATGAGTTTATGCCAAAATAAAAGTACAACATTCATCCATGTAAAAGAAAAGTTAAGTGGAAGGAAACAGTACAGTAAAGATGCAACTTGCACCATACATCATATAGCCATGAGACACTCATTTAAGACTTTATGGAAATTCACGAGATGATGCCTCAGTAATGATCTGGAGAAAACAATTTACAGTAGATCACCTATTTGTGGTTCAGGATGTACAAATTCACCTTTGCAGATTCTTCTATGGTACATAGCTACAAATAATTCGCGTAAAATCTGCCTATTCACAGACTGAAGGAAAGTACTGCGTAGGAGACAGAAATATTGTCATAAAATGCAGTAGTAGAGTGGTGAGGCAGACGCAGTGGACCCAGGTTGATGTGAAGGAAATGATTGCTTTAATGATGAAAGTACAAAGTCCAGGTAGCACAGAATGAGCGGAAGGGTAAGAGCTCATAACTGGTAGCAACTGGTAGCACAATAGAGATAGGACGGCGGATTTGACAGCAGGCAAAACGAGGACCCGACCAAGAACAAGGAACACAGGTGGGTTTAAATACACAGGGAGACAATCAGGGGAAACAAGGAACAGGTGTAACTAATCAAGGGGTTGATGGGACAACACATAGACTCTACAGAACACAGAAACCCAAATCCCTATAAATATATCAGTACACTCCAACTTGGCATGCCATTGGGTGGCATTTGCTAAGGAGCCAATCCAGGAGAGTCATTCGTTTTTCTTGGCACTGACTAGCTGTACCCCCAAGAGCAGAGATGAGGAACAGTGTATATATTAGACAAGTTCCCACTATGCATATTAAGGTATATTTGGTGTCTGAGCTAATAAAAATGGCAGTTATACATGTTTTCAGAGTATCTTTAAAGTACCAATGAATTTCAGATGTTTATTGATGTTTTTGTAAGTTAGTTGGCCTAAAAAGTGAATATAAATGAGTGTAGACATTTTTCTGACAAACACAATAGTAGATAATGCAAGACAGACATAAAAGTTTCGGAAATGCTTTTGAATCGTTCGAATGAATGCATCAAAATCAAGCATTCACAAATCTGATAAATCAACAGCTGAAACCTTGTTTTTGTACAATAAGGGTATAGAAATGGGGGAAAAAATGACATTAGGCTAGGCATCACATAACAGATAGCATCAGGTCTACAGAGACTGTGCACCCTAATGGCATCAACAACGAACAAGAAAAACACCCAGATAAAAGGCAAAAATTGGTAGACAGATAAATACAGGGGATAACACAATGTCATCCTACCGCAGACAAGAGCAGATAGGCTTATGAAACAAGGGACAAAAAAAAAAAATGAGCTGCAGAAAATCATTCTACGACCACGGTTTCAGAAACTGAAAGTTTGTTCAGTGACAGATGCTTGCAATACACACATATCCTGGAGAATGTAATAAGTGTTGTGACACAAACACTGAAAGACTGAGACAGGGAAAGGGACAATCGTTATGTTGACAACACACACACACACACTCACGTCTCTAGTGTTAGCTTGACTTATGAAATCCTAACTGTGGCTCAACACCGCAATATTGTCTGAAAATGTCAAGGCTTAGATGGGAGCCCCGCTGGGACAAAATGTACTGTCAACACACACGGGGGCTCAATCTGTTCTCACAGAGACATATGGCTTTCATTTTTCACATTATATACTGAGAGCAATTGTTTTCCACAAACCTTTGATGTGCAACACAACATAAATGATAAACAAAAACAGAAAAAAAAAGTTCATGATTTGTGACCGCAACAAATCTATTTTCATAAATATTTAATGTTAGAAACTGTATTGTACCTTTTCGTTGGAAAAGGGATTAGGTCATTGTTATACTTTTATAAAGAGTTGTTTACAGTCAAGATTTGTGTAGTTTTTATTAGCAGCCAGAAACTGTTTGCAAGTAGAACGTTGCAAGAGTTATTCTAGGTTTTTCATTCCTCTTTCTTTTCTTTAACAAGCAAGAGTTATCTTATACACTGGTAGTGTTACTGTTCCATATAGGCACAATATCCAGTTTATCTCCAACTAAGTCAAAGATAGCTGTCACAGGATCAGGCTTCTATGTTTTGCCGGCAATTACAGGAAGTGATTGAAAAATTGAAAATCAAAAGCCATGCAAGGATGGACATGACCAGAATATCTGAAATATCTGAATTACCTCTTCAGTGCAGTCAAGCTCTCCAGAGTCTTGCTAATGACCTGATTATTTGACTTACGTGTGTTGAAGCAGAGAAGGATCTAAAAGCTGCGGTACAATGGCTCTTGATGCCTGGATTTGGGGATTTCAGATTAGGATATTGTTGAGATGATTAGAATAATGCCTGACCTGATATTTTTAAGTTGCTAAAGATTTACAGAGTGTTTCACAGTATTGTCAATAAAAGTTTGGTGTGGTAAGTTATTCTGTGACTTATGACTTTTGTGACTCTTACTAGGAGATAGTGACTCAAGCTAATGGCTTACACACAGCTGCTGGTTATCCATAAATGGATAACAGCATTTAGTTAAAATCCACAGGTCTCTTATGGTGCTTCAAAGTAAGTTAAATGTTATGTCTGTCAAAAGATGTGCTGCAGCACAACATTCACCTTCAGAGTCAAGCTAGTAGCTACTTTTAGTCAAGCTAGCAGCTACCTTAAGTAGCTGTTAGCTTGACTCAGCTACTCAGAGTCAAGCTAACAGCTATCTAAAGTAAAGCTATTGGCTTCTCTGACTTACTAAGGGATAGCCAGAGTAAATCTAATAGCTCCTGACAGTCTAACTTCAACTGGTCAGAAGTTAAGCTAACAGCTTGTCACAGCAGGTACAGTTCCAGATGTAATTTCTTCAATTACTTGACAACTTCAACATTTTCATGGATGTTGGTAGGATTCTTTATTAGCCTATACACTATTGTCATGTGTGAACATGCTATAGGTGTCTGTAATAATTTACTGTAATAATCTGTTGTCTAAATGTGATCCAGGTAAAGTGTTTGTTAGCTAAACATTAAGGTTTTCTATTCATAAGGTAATTTGCAAACCCAGTCCTTTGTTGGACCTTTTTAAAAATCATTGGATGAAATAAATGGTTAATAATCAGGTTTTTGCTTAATGTTCTGACATGATAGTGAGGTAATTCGGACTGTGCGTTTGGGCAGGGAGTTCTGAAAAACTGGAATTTCAGATTTCTGTGCTGAGTGCACACAACATCTCACACAGAACCGCACATAAAAATCTAAACACTATCCTTTTAAAACTTTTTAGGTGCAAAATATTTAATGATAGGTTCACCAAGGAGCTAAAAATAAGGAAGTAAATATACAATTTATTTGACTTTCGGTATTTCCCATTGGTTTGTATATTTTCCCTTGGAGAAAAAGTAAACTCTGATGCCGTACTTTAAACTTTGCCTGTGCATAATGACTTTGCACTCTTGTAATTAACCCTCCCTGCTCTAAGAAACAGTTAAAGGGTACACACAAAAATAGACCAAGAATCTCTGCAGTTTGCTTCAGGTTATTTTCTTCTCTGTTATGTTTTCCAAGCATCAGTGAGTTGGCTTTAAGACGTTATAATCTGTCCCCGTATACCCATAAAACCTCACGTTCCAGAGCAATTTCCTGCTGAGATTATGTTCTAGCTGCTGACACAACACCCTGTAGCTGACTGAGACAGAGAAAGCTGTATTCCTGAGAAGTTAATACCTTCACCTGGACACATATAAAAGTTCAAAATCTTATGTATTGTTTTTTTTTTTCTCCTTACATTCTTGATGTGAGAAACTCATCACCATGGTGTTCTGCTTCCACCTCAACCGACCATGTGAATTGTGTCCTTCATCCAAGAGAAATCCTAATTCTCGTGCTGCAGTTCAAAGACGTCAGCTGTTGAGAAAGCAGCATGCTGGATCTGACAGCAGTGATTGCTGATAGCTGAAACTCTGCAGGGGGGTTGGGGGGAGTTTCAGGTAACAGGCCTTACAGTCAGCAAACAGGCAGCATACAAATCTTGATTCTGCACTTTAATTAGAGTTGCCTATATTTCTCTGCTGTGCTTCACACTAATTAGACAGAAGTGGTCTGTCGCGAGATAAACGTTCCCATGTGGCCCGCTCATTTTGACTTTTATCAAAACAACCCACACAAACACACAATGAGGGAAAAAAACAGCAGCTGGTGTGTGGATCCATGAGTGTGAACACGTGTGAGCAGGACAGACAGCTGCGTACAAGTATGTACGCAGGAGTAGATGTTAATTATGACGTGCTGTTTTTATAAAAAGCTACAAAAGAGAAATAAAATCCACAAGCAGACCTCAATTTCCTGCAGAAGAGGGGATAGTAAAGTGACTTTACAGGTCCTTACAGCAGGGAGGTGTGACACGCCGGGCACATGACGCCAGGCTCGTAAGTCTCACCGCGGCGCTGCCACAGCCGCCAGCCTCAAACCTGTACCTTCCTGCCCACTCCAGCAGCAGCCACAGGACCGCGCCCTGTGCTGCGCCACTGGTTATAGACGAGGAGGTGAGTGGAAAATGTTTCACTTCTCTCCCCCAATTGTGACTTTCAGCTCGTAAAGCCGTGCGGTGTGGCAAGCGCAACACTGCTCACAGAAATGGAACTGGCACCAAGATTTTATTTGCCCTCAAATTGATGCAAGATGCAAATTCCTCCTTGGTGACAATGCAGATGTGGACTACTGTTGTTCATTAAGAGGGAGTATTAGTTGAGCCCAGAGTGAAGGCACAAAGGATATTAACTTTGGTTTCCTTTTCCTTGGGGTTCTAATCCCCCACCTTCACCCCGTCTTCTCCATTCCATGCAATTCCTTCTCTCCTCTCCTAACCTCTCCGTCTGCCAGCTACACTTCACTCGACCTCTGCCCCGTCAGGTTTACCAAACCGACCGCAGGGTCCTTGGTGTCAAACGCCGTCTGTGAAAACACTGTTGTTCAGATAAGGTGAGGCCATCACTGAAGACAGGATTCAGATGTAGCAAACCGCAACAGAACTCTAGCAGGGTGCTAATGTGGACGGAGAAAATGAGATAAGCCCAGTCAAGTGGCAACACTGTGGCTCAACTGATTTAATGTTGGGAAAACACTGCAGGGAGATAAGAGGAAGTACCACACATTACCACTGTGCTTATGTCCGAGCCACGGATAACAAGATGCTGCTGGTTGGGAGATAAGACGGAGCTTGTTATTGGGCAAACAGGGCTCGAGTCTGTAAATGTAGAACAGCATTCAGAGCAATCGGTGCAACTGTGGGTGGGCCACTTAGCAATCGGCATCTTCAGGTTGCGGTTTTAAGATAAGTTTTGACAAATCAACCAATGGGAATATACCAATCAGGTATAACATTATGACCACTAATAGGTAAAGAGTGTAACATGGATTATTTCTACCTAATGCCATTTGTTAGTGGGTGGGATATATGAGACAAGATGTTTACATTTTGTGATCAAAGTTTATATTTTTTGAAATAGGAAAACTTAGCAAATACTAAGTAAATTTAAATTGACTCAAGACGACTGCACATTTCTAAAGCTCCTAAACCGGAATAGAGTCAAAGGGAAAGCAGATTTGCTCGGTGAATATGAAAAAATTCTTACTGACCTTATAGTGTGTCCAATGAATGTTCTGCACATTTTTGCTCCAAACAAACAAGTGGACATCCATAATGCTGCAATTGTGGCCTCTTTAGGTACAGTAATAGTTGCTGTCTTCTTGTCAAATGGAGTAAATTAAGTGATAGCTTTACCAGTCATATCCTGGGGTTTTGGGTTGCTGTGTTTTAATTTACTTTTCTTATCCGAGATTAGCCTTAGTGTCTGTCTTTACTTTTGATCAGTCTTTGGTTAATTGTTATTTATTTATTTAGCTTAGATCTGTTATGTTTAGCTGTTTATTTTATTCCTTCAGATTTATGTTTTGTCTGTTCCCCAGTTTATTTACTCTTCTTTACCATGTCTCTCTCTCTCTCAGCCTGCCTTTGGCTCTTCCTTCACAGCTGTACCATGTTTGTAATTACCACCTGTTCAGCATCTAACAATCAAGTTCAAAGTATTTAACTACCTCTCTTTCACTCACTCCTCACTGGTTCCTTTTGTTTGCCTCCTGTTTCCTGTACTCTATTTACTCCATGACTCCCTGGTTTTTTTGAAGGTTATTTTACAAAAATGTGTAAATTTATGTACCTTACCTCCTGGATTCCAGCATTTTGGTTCTCCCTCATACACACAAATCATGATATTACCGCTGTGATACAATACACCGAAACCGCATTTTTTGCAAAGTGTCCAGGTTTCTCGTGATCTCACCCATCAATAGGACCGATGATGAGCTAAAGACAGGGTCATAGGTCTCCACTGATATATGAAGAGCAAAGACCAGCCTGGTCCATAGATCAATCAGAGCAGCCATACTGCAAATTTTAGATGTGTCCCTTTTCCTACACATTTAAATTACATATTGAAACTGCCTCACTAGCATGCAGTCAAGCTCTACAGAGCTATACTAATGAGCTAATAATGGAGCCAGGTGGTCTGAAATAGAGTCACTTAGAAGTTACAGAAGATTTTCCCTATAGGAATGCACTTTAGGAACACTGACCTGAACATTGTTGCACACCTTCTACATCCTTTCGTTGAAATCCCACTTCCTCCATTGGGATAATGCACTCTATCAAAAACCATAAATAGTTTACAAATTTAGAACCACAATAGCAAACACAACAGAATTGAAGTGTTGACATCAAACTCATCTGTGGAACAACTGTTGGACAAACTAGTGCTTTCTATGGAAGCCACCCACACAGCTTACTTAACTGTATTATCTTTTTTTTAACAGCGTTCATAAAATAAGACTGCTCTCCTTATAAAAACAAGCCAATGTGTTGGTAATTCATCTGATGTGGCTTTGCAGGAGTTTCTACTGTTCATAAATATCCATGTTTTCTCTTTGCCTAAATGATCTGTTGTGATCTCTCCCTTCTTGACAGGTTGATTATGCTGCAGGACTCTGACAAGCTGCAACAAAATGACAGATATGGAGGTCTGAGTGGATAAATATGGAGCATCAAGGGGTTATGGGAGGAAATCCATAAGTTATTTCAAGTTTTGCCCAAAATTATTCCTACCCCTGGCAGATTAAGGTGCAATTTAATCTTCTAATTTACCAAAACATGAATCTTCTGACAGAGAGGAAAGTTAACATTTTGGAACAACTCAAGAGAGAATCCTCATTTAAATCTAATAGAAAATGTATGAAGGCAGCTAGAGAAAAAGGCCTGAGATGATTCGATTTCTTGACTTTTAGACAGAAATAGGTTGAATGAAAATTATTTGAAATTTAAACGTTCCAACAGGTAGTTTGGAAATGATGTCAGGAAACTGGCTATTCTGTCCAACCACCACAAACGTCTCCTAGCAAGAGTCACAAAGTCATAAGTCACTGATTAATAAAGACTCAACTATTTTACTAACAACCCAGATGAGTCTGGCATTAAAAAGAGAATTGTGTGGAAAAGCAACTTATGACCACAGTGAAGGATGTATGATACTGTGGGTTGTTAGTGCACCTTTCCTACATACATCCCAATTTGCGTGATAGACTGTAGCTGCAAGTGCCACATGAACCGCCCTGTCTCCACCCATATTTATATGTACAAATACAATGTAGGCTTCCACACTTTGTCCAAATAGCTATGGCAAAGTCATAGACATCTTGGTGTCTAGTTGGAGGCTAAAAGAAAAATGTAATGTTCCAGCCATTTCTCTGGTATTAAGAAATAAAAATAAGTGGCAGAAGGTGGCCTTAACGTGGCAGAATAAAAATTCAGAGCCTTGGCTGACGTCAAGGTGGATGTAAAGAAGAAAGCTGCTGCACATTGACAGTGTTTCAGCCACAGGTGGAGCCCTAGGGTTGCCAGAGCTGACTCCACATGAAGAATGAGTTGCTGCTGTAATCAAGGAGACAATGCTCTCTGGCATCCTGCAAGCACAAAGGTGAATTTGACATGCTTGGTATTTAAGATGATATAGATGTTTCAATTAAAATGCTTTAATTACACTATACCTAGACAATTTATTATATTGTGACAGCATATTGGACACAGAGTTATTTAAGTTGACATTTATTGGCAGAACAAGTGGAAACTAGGGATTGCAGCACCAGAGACACCAGACCTGGTTCTGCACCCAGAAGCCACAGCAGCTGACTATGAGCAACAGGAAGTTCTTGGATCACAGGCAGTGACAGAAGCACATCAGTCTAGCCGAGTGCTCACCAATCCTTCCTGCAATCACAGGACAGCAACCAAGATCCATGTTGTGCTAGCTTACAGGCACACCACGAATATTTACCACATTGTTCAGTCAGTAGCATGCTAGCACAATGCTACATGCTTTCTGTGGAGTGTGAAGCAGGGTACCACCATTGCTGCTCAGGCAGCGCCATCAGCCTTTGAGCTGCCTCATGGTGCGTTCAACAACGAACAAGCATTCATTATTGGATAACAACGAACATCCATATGTAGCAAAATGGAACTCTTAATCCTTGATCAACTGAGGATGATTACATCAACAGGATTATAATTAAATGATTGTAATGATACAAATATACCTCCCATATTTGTGCTATTTCACAAATGAGTTGCACATTTATTGAATAAAATTGCTTTCCATTCACAAAACCAAATTCATTTACAGATGGTACCCACATAGGAATGCAAGTGTAGTTGAAAAGGTTCGATTACCTTAGGAAATCGGCTCCTTGCTGCAACTTATAATTTGGGGTTTGGAACGAGATCGTCCCAAATGGCTGGCAAGGCACAACGCGGGGATGATTGTGAAATATCAGACCTGTCAACCAGTTCCTTCTGAAAAGCTCCAGTTGCAAGAAACGCCATCATAAAAAGAACTTGAACTGGCAGCGACAACGCACAGTTCCTCCTGCTCTTCCTCCATCGCTGGGGCCAGTTCCATGCAGAGCTCCAAAAGAATTGCCCTTGGCAGTCTAAACCAGCTGATATGCCACTTATCATCATGTATCAGCAGGTCAGTGTGATCTATGAACACACACTCCCTCCAAATTCTTCCAATAGTGCCAAAACTTTCATTGTTCTGCAAATTTATGCAGCTATTCATGTACATGTGGTTGTCTACACCTTGTCCACTTTAGAAATCACCTCACCTGGCTTGTTTCAAAAGTAATCTGCAGGTCTATTGATTTGTCCACGCAGATTCACATCAAGTCACAACTTTGCATATAATAAACATTTTTGTATATGCTGAACCAACTTGTGTGTAAAACATTGCACCACGCAGCGTTTTTCGTACATATGCCTAGTTTATACATATGTATGGTACCACGACCTCTTTGCAACACCAAAAGTTTTAAAACAAAAATCTAATGACCTCTGACAGACTAATGAACATAAAACCTAAGTGGGATTTTTTTTTCATCAGAATAATAATCCACAACATATGGCCAAATAATAGAGACCTAAATCCTTTAGAAAACTTGTGGAGTGATCGTGAGAGACAACATAAAGATTGTGCAAAGAGGAATGTCCCTTTGTCTGCATACTCCAAATTTATGAAAGGCTGCAGAATAATTGCTGTCCTGTTGACAAAAGGGGATTCAACAAAGTATTAACAGCAGGGGTGCCAATAATTAGGGCTCCCTTGAATTTGCAAAAAAATTTCTTAAGGTGAGATTTTTTTTTCTTCCCAGTTGAACAAATGTACTCAAGTGATTTTTTTTTTTTTCCCTTTGAGTTTAAGCTACTCTAACAAAAGAGGAATTTGAAAGGCTTTTAGCACATCTATGTCTGGAGTGGGTCATTAAATGTGGAGTACGCCATAAATTAACCCTCTTTTTTTCACTTATTCAGCTATTTTAATTCCTTTTAGGTAAGCGTTGCCATATTTTATGCCAAAATCAAAGCTGAAGTAGAAATAAATCTTAAAGCTACGCGTGTATCGACACCATCCACCCCCTCATCCTACCTCCACATGAAGATTTCATTCTAAGTGGCAGTTATCGTATGAATGCTGCTCTAGAATAGGTTATCCTTCAAACTCCCATTACACCAAAAAAAAAAAAAAAATGCAGGAAATGATCTGAGATTCTGCGATGGGCTGAAATGTATTTCTGTATTTATCTACCTAAACTAGTCTCTCTATTCTCAGCAGCAAGAAAGGGATTGTCATGGTCTGAGTTTGTCTCTGGTTATTTTAGTTAATTTTTTCCTTGTGTGTTGTCTCATTTACCTTTATTGTCCCAGATGTTTTCTGTTCCCTGATTGCCACCCCATGTGTATTCAGTTCATCTGCGCCTCCTATGTGTCGTTGGATCCTGTGTTGTTTCTCCCTGGTTGTCTGCTGAGTTTTTCAGAGTTTTTTAGCATGCTGTTGTATAGCTGTAGCTTTGTTTTGACCATTAACAGGACACGTTTTCCAATTCACTTAGTTGTCTGCACTATCTTTCTCTCCACCCCACCCTTCCCTAACGGGGAAGTAAATTCAACACAAGGGTTCAACTTCCTGATTTAAAAAAGCAAAATGCAAATTGATATTCACATTTGGTTGAATATCAAACATTAAATTATGTTTTGAAATATTTGCAGAAAAAAAGCAATCTGAACAAACCTGACCCCATGTAAAAATGTTTCCAGTCCTCAGAACCTATTAACTAATTGTCAACTCATACATGTAAAATGATTCAATTCAGCAACAGAGGAGCATGTTAAGAAAGGTATTTTATCCATGCTTTGACTAGGCCACTCTACGTTTATTTAGTTTTTTTAGTCAGTAAGAGAGAAAAAGACAGAAATGTTTTTCTGAGGTTTTAAAAGTTAGAAATGGATTTAAATCATTTTACACAGATTTATTTTCACGTGTTCCCGATTTTTTATTTTTTTTTACAATTTGGGGCCCAATATGTTGTTTTCATATTTTTTTAAAAATACTTCATTGTGTCAGTCGGGTTTTAATGAAACTATGTTTTTATTCTACCGGTGAGGCAGTCAACTAGCCTGACCCAAAGTTGTGGTTAACCAAAGTTAATTATTTGTTTTCATGAAACAAAATGGCTTTTATCGCCATAATAAATGAAAAAAAATGTTTGAAAACTGTTAACTTTGTTTCAGCGGCAGATTAACTTTGGGTTGACGATACAAAAGAAACAGAAATAGCAATAAATCTATTAGGTCAAATAGTTTTCACCAAAATGATAAAAAGTTTTTTTTAAACTGATTTATTTAATATTAAAGGCACTCTTAATGAGTTAAAAGTCTAACAATTTAGGTTATTTGTCACCATATTAGGCTTCTTTGTGAAAGATTACAGCCCTGATACCATTTCTAATATGATCCTGAATTATTACTCTATTCCTTTTCTTCTGAAATACCAGCCAAGCTCCTACACCGACTACTCTTGAAATTGAAATAAAAATATTCTTCAGAGCTGCCACTGGGGAAAAGAAATAATATCTGCAAAGAGGAACAAACAGAAGGAATCCTGTGTCGTTTTCTCCAGGTTTACAAGCCCATCGTGGCTCCATGCGATCCCCTTTAAAAAGCACAAAAAGGAAAAAAAAAAAAAAAGATGTCCCACTCTTTCATTCTGAATAAGGAGGCTCCAACAGGTTTCTGTCACTGGGATGAAAAACCAAAGCCCAGACACTCTGCGCTCTCAAATAGAGAGCCCTTTTAAATCCTCTGACAATGAGCGGGACAGATAAGGGGAGACACGCACAAACAGGAGGAGAGAAGGATAGAAAGGTGCAAAATGGAGAGGATAACGAACGAGTGCGCCACCGAGAGAGAGGGCCTTAATGATGTCGGTGTGATAAGTCTGAAATGAGAGGGAAATTGAAATGAGTGCCGCGACAATGGTGGTCGGCCAGGAGAGCCAATAGGAGCTGCAGCTTTCATTCGCTTGGCTGGAGGAGAGATGAGAAAGAAATGAGGAAGAGAAGAAGTGTGGGAACTTGTAAACAGACCAAATTACTATTAAAAACACACACAGGTAGTGAAGAGGGTGAGGAAGTTTGGAAGTCAATTTCCACCTCTTTAAAGAAAGTAACTGGCTTAAAATTGTGAATTGAAATGATGAGAATCAAAATAGTTTTTATGAGATTTAAAGACTCTAATTATGAGATCTGATGTCTAAGGCTGCACTCACACGGCAGGCAAACACAACCCACACCCAGCTTTTTCACTGCAGTCTGAACTGCCCAATTCTGATCTTTTCACCCACCAAAAAATCTGATCCGTGCCACTTCCATATTCAGATACATATCAGAATGTTTTCAAATCGTCTGCAGTCTGAACGGTCACGCCGCATTTGATCCAACTTTTATGTCACTGATGTGAGACAGGCGTCATAAATCTGCAGCAGAAAAAACCCATACGCGGTAAATCAGGACGTAAACAATGGCTGAAAATGATGATGATGAACTTATGAAGAAGTCTGTGTCTCTGGAGCGCATCACATCACAAGCCCACCACTCATAGCTCTGACTAGACAGCCAGACTTCTCTACAGAAGGTGCAGTCAATGCTATTGCTATTCAGGTGTGATTTCTTTTTACTAGTGTCCATCATCTTGCTATGATCTTTTGACAATACTGTCAGCTGCAATTGCTGAATATATTTTAAAATCAATCCTATGGATTTGTGGGCCGCTTTGGGAATGTTCACACAGAAGTCCCCTGGGGGTTGGGTTTAATTATTAACTGCAATTGTTATTACAATTGGTTTTGAATCAACCTGTATGGTTGATATGAATTGTCTACATAAATTTAACAGTAAATTTAATGCTCAAGTACCTTAAGACAGTTGTTGAGAAATAAACCGAGAAGAAATTACTTCAGAATTTTTGGTTTAAAAATTGTATTTAAAAACATAAATATGAATTTGTTTTTCAATATAAAAAAATAAACTCATATTTCTATGAGTTTAATTCTATTCACAATTCATGAATAGACTTTCAAAGTCATTATTTTGAGAAGTATTAAATGTGTTTCTAAAAGAAAAACATGATTTTCTCATAATTATTCATTTGGAAGAGCTGAACTTTATCCTGCTGGCTTAATCAATCTGAAACTCATGTATGCCTTTAAATCTCATTCATTTAAATTTGAAAATCATTTTAATTTTGAAAGTAAAAATTAAGATTAAAAGTTATAATTATGAGATCTGAAGTCAAACTCATCCTTACATTTATAATTTCGTATTTATTAGATCCAGTCGTAATTTTGACTTATTGTCAAAATTAGGACTGAAATTCTGATTGAGTTTCAAAGCCATACTTTTTCATATTCATGATTATTTGAATACATAATTAGGAGATCTATTGTCATAATTATGAGTTTTAGATTATATTAATTAGATTCAAAGTGATGACTAAAACATTTAAATTCACACTTTTGACTTTCAGAATTCTAAATATGTGATTTAAAATCCTACCAACAAAATTTTAATTGATAATAATGAGATCCAAAGTATTTTTCATTAGTTTCAGTCATAAATCTACATTTCAGATTCAGAATTTTGACTTTCCAAGTTATAAATTTTACTAAAGTGAAAATGATGACTTTGAAACTCATAATTATGTCTCAGGAGAACATAATTAGAATTTAAAACTGAAAATTATGACATTGTGGCTTTGTTAAAGTCGAAATTAGGACTATTTATCTTATAATAAGAACATAATAATGTCGACTCATGACTTACAAAGTAAAACTAATGACATACCAAGTGCCATTTTTAAAGTGGGAAATGGGGCTCTGTATGAAGGAGAGGGAAAAAAGTGGAACGGAAAGAAAAACGGAGACCTTCGGGGCAAGACAAAGGGAGAGCAGGAGCCAAGTTCGAGCCAAAGTCAATTGAACAACTAATGTGAATCGATTTGTTGCCTCTGCTTTTGCTCTTTTGGGAGCGAGTGACATTTTAAAGGCATATTTCACTACTGGGAGGAGGCGGAGCTGTTTGCCTGGCAACCGAGCACGCTGACAGCCTGCTGACAGCTGGACAGAGCCCGCTGAATAGGAGAAATACTGCAAATGGCCTGGATGTGCTCGGGAATCCATTGTGTGTCCGGGCAGGCGAAGTGTGTGCATATGTGCGTCGGATCACACAAACACGGTGGAAGTTTGGAGGAGTGGACATTTAAAGTCTTGGACAAAATTCTATGCTCTAAATGCTGCAAATGACCTTCTGGCTCCATGCACATGCAGCTCAGATGCAGGATTGGTTTCCAGATGTTTGCTCATTGTGTGTTTGTGCACAGACACGTACACGAGGGCAAGTGTGAGCAACGGGAATAATTCATGGCAGCAAGCGAGTGAGTGAAATATTGTGGCCATCAGCGGCCAGCCTGGAGTTCTGCCAGCGCTGGGCCGGCATTAATAATTAAAAACTTTTTTACCGGAGAGGATCTTTGCACCGTCTCCTGCTGGCTGTTCCCCCTAAAGGAGACACTCGGAACAATTACGCAGAAACACACACTGAAGATGGTTGTGCTATGGAAAGGTCATCACCGAGCAAGACTGGAAAACATCTATAAAAGTTGTCTTTACGACTTTGTTTCCCCATCCTCATTTGGTTTATTGGGTAATTTAACTCCTTTATTCTGTTTGTGCAACAGATCTAAAGTGTTTAGTCTGGTTTCTCCTCTGCCAATCATTGTTTCTTTTGGTTTTGGATGATAAAAAAAGAGAGAAAGCGACGTCTAAAGTATTTAGACTTACTGTAGGTCTGAAAGCAGGATGCCAGGATAAATAATTGAATCAGAGAAGTCTTAAAGGACCTCATCTCTCAGCAGCCTTTGGTCCAAATCCAGAGAGTCTAGTAATCTACTTTTCATGGTATATGTAATCCTCGGGAAAGTCTTTCAAGCAGCGTGCTGTGCAAAGGAGTGGATCAAAACAAACAAAACCAACATAGCTGCTGAGCTGCGTGGCCGTGCTCCAACCCAAAGGAGTCGTCCTTAAGCCCAAATGGCTGGCCAAGTATCTCCAGCGGGCCAATCCTTGGTTTATTGGAAACACTGATGACTAGCGAGGGAAATCAGGCCTTAATTGCATCTCATCCTCGCACATAATCGTTATGGCGCATAATGGGTTTGGCATGTTTGGTTTTTGATATGAAGCTAATAAAACTGGGCAAAAAAAACATATTCATCTTAAAGACATAAATAAACAGCTTTTTTAATTGTTGCCTTGCTTCTCTGGTTTAGCAAGCTTCCAGACATGAATAAGACGATGGAGTCTGACATAATTCTATCTGGAAATATTGTGTGAGCAGTTTTATTTCTTGGCTTTATTGGTTTGTGCTCACATTTCAATCTCTGCTGTTTAGAAAATGTTCTCTAGTTGGCCTTTCTGAAAAATTCATTGAATTATTCATTTATTATAAGCCTAGTCTGCAGGTGCATTTAAGCAAATTGGAATATCATTTAAAAGTTAATTTATTTCAGTAATTCAATTTGAAAAGTAGTCTCATATATTATATTGGATTATGATTCTCTGTGATATATTTCAAGTGTTTATTTCTGTTTGATTATTATGGCTTACAGCTAATGAAAATCAAAAATCAAGTTTCTAAGAAAATTAGAAAAATAAAATATTTTTGAAAGGCATCCACATCTAGTTGAACATGTTGGCAAAAATATGGTGTAAGCATACTATTAACCTAAACGTTATTGTTTTGGGATATGTAAAAACTCAAATACTTCAAAAATTGTATATCTTTATTGTATTTTCCCCTACCTCCGCAATGCATGTTGGGCCATGACACAGGTAAGCTATGATGGACTGGAGCCTTTAAAAATATTTATGAAACATATCAAGGTTGTGGAGGCTGACGAAAGCAGCCCATAAAACATGTATTTTGGGGAAACTGCCTCAAAGTTTTTACGTGCCGCTGAAACAAACAAATGTAACCGGCTGTTTACCAGATTAGCTCGAGCTAATACTATAGCAGGAGCTAACGCGAGATAAAAACAAATAGAAAGATAATGAAAGGATGTTTAAACTCACAGTGAGTGAAGCAACTTTGTAACACAAAGTTTGTCTTTGTAACACACCATTCTAGTCTGAGAAATTGTTTTGATAACGATGCTTACCGTAAACAGGTTGAGTTAGAAACCGAAGCTCTTTGCAGCATACATGTACTTTCTGGTTGGTGATAAGAAGCAGAAGTTGGCTTCCGGTTGTAACTCCCAATATGGCTGAACTGGCTATATAATGATTCCATTACATTTTTCACTATCTCGAATATATTTAATGCTCTCTAAAATAAAAACTGAAATACTTAGTTAGATAAAGCTTGTTCTAGATCATTCTGCAGTAATTGCACCTAGATGTAGTGTGTCGTTCTGTTTAGCTGCTTTTAACCATTCAGAAGCCAACTTCAAATTTGAGTTAGCATTTTCAAGCAGCAGCTACAGTAAACATTAGCTTTTGTGGGTGACTCATTTTCATTACGCTTGTCATTTCTGCATTTCCTTCAACACATTCTACTGTGACTAAGTTTAGCATGAATTAGTTCAGTGACAATGAGCTAAGAATGAGACCCTTGTTTACCAACATAAAAACAGTAATTCTCAATTGTGGCTTAATATAAGCCCAGTTTTCTTTGTGTTTTACCAGTGATTTTTGATAGGGGGAATCGAAGATTAAGTGGATTAAGGCTTTTTCTGCAACAACTACAGCCCTACTCTCACCTTTTACCACAATATAATCGTCCATATATGGTTCCAAACAAAAAAAATGAGCTGCTTATTCCAGCTAAAAATGGCTGAGTTAGACTTTGCCTTGGTGATGAGTTCTACCACATAGGGATTTGTGGTGAGTCTTTAGGCCCTGTAGAGTAAAAAAAATACTCCAGGTGAACTAGAAATCTGATGATGATGCTTCAAGGGGTTTTCAACACATCTTTCTGGAAGGAAACCCTGGGTCAAGATTGCTTTTCCTTACTGGTCTTGGAATGTGTTGAGATCCCCTGGGACGTCCTGGAGAGTGTCCTTGGAGGAAACTGCCTTGGTTTCTCTTTTTGACCTGCTGCTTCTCTGACCCGACCTCAGATAAGAGCTTGAAATCAGATTGATGAATCAAATTCCAGCACTGTTCTTCACTGGGTGGTTGTTTGTATTTGAAGTCTGTCTGCCTACATCATTAAGAGATTTTTGAGTTTTTATATAAATTAAGAGAAACATCAAGGAGTCGCTGAAGCTTTATCAACTTTGTGGAGCAAAACAATGGCTAGGAAATTCAGTGGTCAATCCACTATAAAAGAAGATCAATTTATCAGACTTTATTAATGTACATGAGATTTTTTTGGAGGACATTATGATTTACTTAAAGTGAAAATTATCAAAATGTGGAGTTCAGTTTGCTGACAGCAATGCATGCTTTGCCATTCGAAGAGACAGAAACATAATTCCCTTCAGATTTTCTTCTAATATGATCCGACTGTTTATCCAAGGAATACAAATAGTAAATGGAAAAGGAAAGTTTCTATAAATATCAATGATGTCTGAGAAATAACTAAGTAGACTTCATAATTCTATAATTTGTAGAAGCAAATCTTTAGAGATCATAACTTAGTTTCTGTTTGACTTTATAAGCCCTTCAGACATTTATTGCCCACTTTGCTTATAGATATGCTTGCAGACAGTTGTGTTTATGCACAGCATTTTAATCAAGGTGAAATCAGGACTTTGACTGGGCCATTAAATAATTTTCATCCTTTTCTCTTTCAGCTGTTCCATTGTAGGTTCACTGTGCTGTCTGGGATCATTGGCATGTCATTTCAACAAACCAGAAAGAATATTAATCCTTTTTCGATTATAGGAAAGCTGAGTAGAAGGCAGCTAAAAAAAAACAACTTAAAAGTTGGTAATGTTAGATTTTTAATATCAAACTATGGCATAGCACAATGCTCACGCAAGACAACATTAGTAGTCACAAAAATCCACATCTTTTAGTTCATAATGTGAAGGTTTATATGGTAATTTGTTCAGTAAGGAGGATGAAAAAGACATGAGAAATATTGAGATATGGGAGCAACAACCTAAGGCCTTAAAATCAGGAACCATACCCAAGGATTTAAGAGGGTTCTTTTGTGAGCGGAGTCTGTTTGCAATTCACCACAGTGGTAAAGGATAGCTTTCGATAAAAACTTCACCTCAAAACTTGGCAGGTTTGGCAGGATTCAGAAGAAATGTTTCTACTGCTCCAGCTCTGACCAGCCTTGTTACTCTGATGTGCACAGACATGTGTTATCACATTCCAGCCAACATCTGTATCACCAGAATACTCTGCTTTATATCAGCAACTCTCACTTTGCTCCACAGAACCAGTCCATGTCTTACTCAGAAGGTCGGTAATTGTCCAAAAGTTGCTGTCAGAGGACACTGTCTGTCACACTTCATATGACATTAAATCTGTTGACAGTTTTCTCACTACAGCATGTATCTTGGCCTTAATTGTAACTTCAAGCTAAAGCTAAACATGTGGCAGATGTAGGCTAAGTTAAAAAACTGGTATATAGTCAAAAAATATTGTGGCTAATCATATATGATGGGCATTAGATTTAACACAGCCAACATTTTCCACTGGCAGAGGAAACATAAAAACTAAAAACAGCTCAAGACAACAAAGCATTTGACATATTTCAGTTAGAATAAGTATTTTATTAACAATTAAACAGTCTTATTTGCAACAATACTTAATCAGATGCTAGTCATCGTCCTTATATGGTCCTCATTTCCTACTTTTAAGAGTGATGCTTTCAAATGCTTTTTTGTTGCCATCAAGTACTTTTGAAGTGATTTATCTGCTATGAAAAACTACAGAAAGCAGAGTACAATTTGTTCCTGCTTTATATTTTTAGTATTTTATGCCTCTAAAATTCCCTTCAATTCTCTTAAGAGATGAGTTTTTTCATTTGTTCTTCACACAGATGTAAAACTGTAGATCAACTTCTTATTTGGCTGCAGATTCTAAAGCTATTTAACTTTTTGTTTAAAGCTATCCAGGCAGTAAAGAGCCTCTGTGTCAGTACCAGGAAGGAACACACGATGAAACAGTGAGCAAGATTTCTGTTCTGAGGTTCAGGAAAATTTCTCTCAAACTTGACCTCAGGGGGTTCAGCAGAAAAAGTCAGAAATAATGTTGGACGTCGCAGTTTTCTTACCAACCAGCCTCATTTGCACAAATATGCTTCTGTGTCTGGAAGATAAAATATAAAAAAGACTTAGACGGAGAGCAGAAATTTACCTTACTTTTCTCTGTGTTTATGCAGTCAACACAAGGCCTGTTACAGCTTTATAGTCAGTAACAGTTATGGACATTACAAACAAAGTGAGGCGAACGGTTTTAAGGTTTAGCCATTAAATGAAAAGTCGGCCCTCATTTGATCCTTGCTGGGTGTTCATTCCAGGCTCGGCACGGAACCATCACCGCTGTCACAGAGAAAACATGTTTCCGCTCTCGCCTCAGCAGGTTACAACCCTTCAACTGAGCAGATATGTTTACATTTCTATACAGCCCACGTCGACTGTTTTAAAGAGAATATTTTCTTTTTTTCTTTCCCATGCTGCCCACACTGTTCTTAGCAATTTTGATCTGAAAATTGCTAAGAACTACTTCTGTTTCTGTTTCATACATTGAAAGTTGAAAGAGCATTGTGCAAATGAAGGAATACCTTCCTTCGTCTCACTCAGTGTTGTTCAAATCTTCTGTAATCAGGGTCATCAGGGTGAAAGAACTTGCAGGCCAAAAAAGTTGTATTAAATCAAATATATTGTTGTCCTGAAAGATATAAAAGAAAACAAGTATCCATTAGATCGATGTGCATCCTTCCTGAAATTGTGAACTAGGGCTGCACAAAAACATTTAGAGGGCTGTAAATGTTCCCCAAGCCACACTTTGACACATTAACCGACCTACTTTGACATCAGAGCTAGAATAAATTGAACACAAAATCTTACCTTGTATCTTTGATCTAGTTTCTAGTGCAAATATCACAGCACATTTGAAATAAGACAAAGCTAACTTACAAATAATTGTTCAGCAAGACATAGGAGCTAGTTTTAGGTAAATAATTTCTTTAATATTAATTTAAAAAGTACTTGTTCCATTGGCAGATTATTTCAATCATAATAATTGGAAAAATGTCTGGCTATAAGTGAAATAATCAGCCAATAAAACTACTATTTTTTCATCAATATTTAGGAATTGTTAACTTAAAACAAGATTAGTTTGTTGAAAAGTTGATTGTAAGTTAGTTTTGTCTCAATTCAAGTGCACTAAGATATTTGCATCAGAACATAGACCAAAATACTTATTCAAGAAAAAGGGCAACATTTTTCTGATGCTGGATTGTAAAAAGAACAATAATTTTTTAAGAGAAACTGAACCATTATCAATATAGGTGGTAAAGTAACAAGCTTGTACTCAAATTTGCGGCTCAAATGTGTAAATGCAGACTTGACTCAGTAAATGGAGTATTTCTACAGGTTTAAATTACAGTGAAGCACCAAGAAATACAGTTTCCTTTACCTTCAATGTTACCTTGTTAGCTGCTCCACTTGACATGCTGTTAAGGTCTTTGAGGTGAAATGTCGGACATGTATTTAGGGTCAAATTGACTGGCAGTAATCAACGCATCAATAAACCATACTAACATTGTACTGACACCAACATCAGGGCTCCATCTAATGACTGTTAATGTTTCTGGAATGTGTCTGTTCAATAAAAGGCTCAGATGTTTGTCAAATGTGGATCTCAGGGAAAGAAAAATAACTCTAACAAATATGGAAACATGTCAGTGTTCAGGAAAATGTGATAAAAAAAAAAAAGAGGCTGAAAATGAATCCCTACTGTTTGCAAACACACACATATGTAAAACTAATATCCCTCCCACATCCATTACCCGCCACCCAAGCTTCCCTCCCCCCGTTCTCGTGGGTGTCAGAGTGAGAAATTAAATTTTTCTGATGATAAACTTTTTTTCCTGCCCCCACTCCTCTCCTCCCATTTTCTCCTCCCATCAGTTTTTTTTTATTTATTTGCTTATTTATGAACTATTAATATATTCAGTCTGAGAGAAACAGCTGTGCAGTGAAGTGTTCAGGTTGCTGCCGCGCTCACAATAGATGATCATCACGGACAGACTGATATGAGTAGCAGAAAGGCAAGAGAGGTGATGCATATCAATTGGCACTGAAATAACTGTCCATCAGGTCTGTGACAGAGACAATAAACTTCAATTTGGCGTTAATTGTTACTTTCAGTTCTGAGCTCGGACTGAGAACAAGAGGTGTGAGGAGTATTTAGTGTGAGGAATATTAAGTAAATTAACTGCTTCTTCTTCATGGATCTGTTCAATTCTGCTGACAGTTCTCTCACTAACACCACTCATAGCAGAGGAGTGAAAAGGAAACCAGTCTGCCAACATTTGGGGATTTAGAAAACATTGAGAGTTGAGTTTACTGGGGTTTTAAATTCAAGCTTTCAGACTTTGTTGTTATTTTTCAAAGCAGTCTTGTCATGTTTTCTGAAGCTTCTTATGAGGACTTAGGGAGCTTTGCTGCTTATTGTCTATCAAGTCCTTGCATCTACCCATGAAGGCATCACAGAAAATGAGGAAACTTGAGAACAAATAAAAGACAAAAGAATGAGTTAGAACTATTTAAACTGAGATACTGAAAGTTAAATCTTTAAACAAATATGGGAACAATCCATTGAAGACCTGAAAGCTGCAACATCCTTAAGTTTTTCAGCAACTTTAGCACAATGCTGTTTCATTCCATTTGAGTCTATGAGGTTTTACAGGGCGGAGATAAATAGTTTAACAAACGACTGCCCTGCCCTGTCCAAAGAAAATGTAAAGATAATCAGAAACCCTAAAAATCTGCTTACTATACTTTAAAACAGTGATCCTAAAATTGTCATCAATTTGTTACTTTCCCCTACTACTCTCCGGTTATGCATTATTTTCAGTTATTGGTGCAGTTAACTTTATGCTCTCTCTGTTTCTTTCTCTTCATAGAAGTTACATCTGGCCTGGTGTGGGGGCAGGATTATCTTAAAACATTTCTAACCTCTATGTGAGAGAATAACCCCACCCCCAGACAATTTTGAAACATCCACCAAAGTGGGTGGAGCCAAAAGGCACTGACGTTTGTAACGTTAGCATACCGTTCAATTATTCAGCCTGTTGTTGCCTCTATTCTATTTTTATTGCCTTTCAAGATGAC
>CAEFZY010077073.1:0-18572 GCA_903066815.1 Brachyrhaphis roseni
TTTTCCATGGCGCATACAAAATATATATATTTATGTATACACTCAACAAGTTACAGCCACCAAGAGCAGAAATTAAAAAGCTTGTTTTGTTCCCGCAGAGAGCTGACAGGCATATTGCTGAGACTTTATTAGATGGGGTAAATAACCGCCTTTGCCAAGTGTTTGTGGACCAAACCCAATGCAAATAACGAATGACTTCAGCGAGTGGTCACATATGGACATGCACTCACAGAATGCACAAACAAGGAAATGAAACTGATAAGATTTGATTGAAAATCCTCCATGTTGCTATTTTTGTTTAGGAACCCAAAAAGCTCTATCTCCACGTTCTTTATCTGTTTCCTAAGTGTAAAACAGACACTCCACTGATATAAAGCTTTCACTGTTTTCTTTTTTATACTGACACAAAGTAAAATCTTGACTTGCAATGTTACATATTTGTTTGCATTCTTATGATAGACTGATGTACATTTCAAGGCTAAAATAAGTTTCCAAGGATTTTAAACATTATTTAAATTGTTGTTAGAATATAATAGATTTGCTCAAGTAGATAGTCAGCTTCTTTCCAGCTTTCTTTCTGATAGAAATATACATTTTTAGTGTATTCTTTCCCACATCACACCACTTTGAACAGTATATGTAATGTTGGCAAGAACTGCTAATCCACTTCATTTGCTTTTGCTGTTCCTCTTTTACTCTGTTTGGCTGTAACTGGTCTGAAAGCCAGTTTCCATTACAAATGTGCACAAAACTTTGTCAGTATTGAACCAATGTTGAAAAAACACAATTTCACAATGGTGATATTTCCATTAAATAAAAGCCAAAACTTTTTTTTTTTTAACAAAATTGCCATGTTTCCATTAAGTGGATTTTCAAAGTGTGAAACTGTGCCTCAATTCGGAGCTAATGAAGCCCCCTTTCAACTCCTCTGGGAATTCGGGGTCATAGGTCAGGTCTTATTTGAGATTTTGAGAAGCTACTCAGACTTCCTCTGTGAAACAAGTTCCAACATCAAACATGTAAATCATTTTTTATTTTTTTAAACAACCTTGATAAACTGATACTGGTAATAGACACACACTCCTGTTTGATATAATCAATTTCCAATCAAAGCTGCTTACCCAACATTTATCTTACGTTTCCAAACACACAATTTGACTTGGAAACAAACCCTCTATCATTCATCCAAATCTTTATCTGAAAAACCATTTAAAAGCGTGCCACATTCAGACAAGTTCCTATGTTGTACTTAAAGTCGAAGCCCTTGTTTGCCGTGTTTATTTGGTTTCATTTATCACAATTAAAGATTATCAGCATACTGAGCAGCGAACAGAGCCAATGCTGTTTTCTAAAAGACAGTGATTGATTTCCTCTCTCTATCCCAGTCTTTCTGTGACAAAATTAATTTGTCTCCATAGGAAAATGAAGAATGTGTACAAGCTGAGCAGACAGCAACAAACAACAATGTAGAGAATTTGAAGAAGTGCTGACGTATGGTTGGAAAGCTGACAGGAAAAGTAGTGTCTGAAAAGCCTCGACAGCACTGTAGGTATCCAATATTATTCCATGTGGAGGAAAAAGACCAAGGAAGGAAAAACTGAGGCTTGGGATTGAATCTTGCTGTGCTTTTTCTCAAAAGTCAAAGGCCTCTGAGCAGGCAAGAATAGACAGTCAACGGTCAGAGGCAGCATGAGGAAATGGATCTGAAATTAATTGTCTGTCTGAAGCTTTCACCAAATATCTGACCCTGACTCCGGAAGGCCGTATGTGCGCGGGTGTTACTTATCTCAATCAATGATCAGGACCCTGGACAATGTTTCCAGCCGGCTTTTCCGTAACTCTTTCAGTTGTCAAAACTTGAGTTTCATAAGCTTAAATAGGAGCTCTAATAAAAGGCGGGGGGATGTATTATGTATCACACATTTGGTGTAATTGGTGCAGGAGGAGGATGTTTCAAGAGAAGCACTCTAAATGGAAGAGAGTTGACAAGTGTAAGATTTTTAGCTTGCAAGAATCCACTCTGATTTCCATCTCAGCCAATAATGGCATTCATCTCTTTCAAGTGAGAGAAGGCAAATCGGTTTCCATTCATTTTGATGAAGAGAGGAGAGGACAAACAAAGCCTGAGACACAAGGTATGAACAGAAAATTAAAAATTTATTGGAAAGATTGTTATTCTTTCTGAAGATGATTTGACTAACACAGATTCTTACATTTGCCTCAAACTTTTGAACTCGAGATATTTGTTTGCTTCAAAATAAACAGAGAATCTACGGTCATCCACATTGCCTCAGTCCATTTAGTTTATATAGTTTATATAACAGTTAAACAAGATTGTAATGTCAAACATTTGATCTAAACATTAAGAATCTACAGAAGCATTTAATTGCAAGAGCTAGCAAGAAAACTGAGGAGTAATATTTGGTTAAAAGGAGAAACTTCCATAAAACTCACGTTAAAACAAGATGAATTTTATATATTGTTAAAACGAGAATGTTTCTCGTTATTAACAAGATAAGTTTTATGTCTCATAATAACAGGAGGTATAAAAGCAATAAGGCATCAAAATACTTTTCTTTCACTGAATACGAATTCTTAAAAAGACAATTAAATTGGTGCATTCCAGAGGTGTTGCTGTTTTAATGCTACATATTAAACAGGATTACATTTTTTATTTAATGGGATATAATTCTCATTATAACAAGTTTTATATTTTGTAAAGAGAAAAAAATGTTCTTGTTTTAACGTGTTCTGTATCTCGCTATGACAGTTTCTTGTCATAACGAGAAACAGCTCTGGCTGTGAAACGCTTCGTAACAGTGAGATGTCAATTTTGGTCATTCATTTTAGAGGCGATATTTAATCAGTTTGTCTCAAAAATGTATTTTCCAGAAAACTGTTAAAGGAAGTGAGTTCAAATTGTTGAATAGATAGTTCTGTTTTTCCTCAAGGTTTTCCTTTCAATACAGCAATTCATAATAACTGAAGGCCTTGTGTGAATTTTTAAGTAGGTAAATTAATAGTGTATGCTGTAAACTCAGTCTTGAAAGTGAGAGAGAGAAATTTCTGTCAATGAAATTGGATTGGTCAATTTTTCATAGAAAAGATATGCTTTTCTTTTAAACCAGTTTGATTTTCTCCAACATTTGTTTCATCCAATTTGGCCACTTTTTACCTTAAAATCCAATTATTTTTTTCTTCAATGTGAAATTGCACTACGTTTTCCTTATTTTCTATATTTTAAGAGAAAACCTTTTTATTCCTGAGTGCTTAAAATAAGTATGAGAGTCTGAACATGTCGTATGCTTTGAAAGTAATTTAGAAGTGAAATATTGGTAGGTGCTCCCCAGAGAGCATTTTTCTTCACTCTGCTGGAGTGGAATTTAAATAAATATGTCTCACTGCACGCTGAAAACAATGGCTAGATTCAGGAGTTGAGTATTCAGGCATCTGTTTGCCGATAAAACAAGATTTCTGAAGCTCAGAAAAGGCAGGATATACTAAGAAATTTATAAATTATTCATATGCACTGTTCTCACAACAGAGCACTAAACTACAAAGCATGTTGGGACATTTGGGTTTGATGATCTGATTTATATTCTAATGTTTTTACTGTTTATTTACAGAGTCCAGGCTGAAATGGCTGTGGATCATTTCTGTAGGTTATTTCAGACACTCTTATTGTGAAATTTCCCAAACACTGGTTAGATGAATTGAACCTTTGACTGTAGCTTCCTATATGGTGCACTTGCTCTGCCGCTGAGCCTCCTGGTGCCCCAAAATGAAGTTGGTTTCACAAAGAGTCACATGTCAAAACATTCGATTTTGTCACACTTTTCAGCAAATTTAAATTTAGGATGCATTCACACCAGTGAAGTCCGGTTTGATTGGGGAGGTGTGAATTCATAATCCAATTCAAAACCTAGAACCACTAAACTCTCTCGTCATTCCATTTCTGTTCACATTCCACGAAAAAGGAAGTTGTGCTCTGTGTCTTTTTGAGAGGTTTTTCTGTTGTGTGCTTCAGTGGTTCTCAGTGCAGCGCCCCCACAGGCAAGGAGGGTAACAAGTTTTTCAAAGTATTTGGATTATTTGTTAATGTGAAAATAAACCACACCACCTGAAAATGGAACAAATGTTACAATTTTTGTCCCCAATCAAACCAAATCTACTGGAAACACGAATAAGCTGTTATCAAGATCAGCCAATGGGTGCTGAACACGGTGCTGTAAGAGACTTAGTGTGATTAACTTCATGAAATCAAGTCTGCTCATGGCATCAACATAGGCAGGTGACACAGATGGAGTAGGAACATCAACAAATGACATTGAACCATTTTACTTACTTGTGTTTCAGTTTCATTATCACCTCTTTAAGGATTTTAATGTAATTCCTGTTTATGCGCTTCAGTGTGAAATCTTCTTTGTGGCTCAGAATAAAACATAAATCTGCGTCATGAATGTTTCTATTTCAAAAGGACAGCAGATCATCCAACATTCATGAGGACTTCAGTTAGTACACCGTACTCAAAAGCAATAAAAAGTGAACAGGGAAAAAATATCCACATCCCATCAGGAGCCACAATTTGATCTAATACAAATTACGTAGATGTGCTTTGAGAACAGCTTCAAGAAACAACTTTACCCACTGGGAAAGATGCTACGGCTGTGATGTTGAGTTTAAACATATTTTTGTGTCTTTGAAAAGCCCAAACCCTTCTCATTAATGAATAACCAAAACCTTAATCCATATCATAGCCATTATATTTACATCTAGACAAGAACGTTGGGGAATAGGCTTACTTCCCTCACTCTAAGATTAATAATACAATATAAAAGAAGCAAAAGAGCTGAAAACAAGACAGATATTGTTTCTCTGTTTTGTTTTTGGGATTAGATATGTGATCTAATCTTTGGCACCATGTTAGACACTATTAGGCTGAATTTGAAGAGACAGTTCAGTAACTAAAGTTTGCCAGTACTCTGTAGCTTTAAGTCTTGAATGGAAATGAATACCATATTAATGTCTGGCCTTTCAAGAAGCTTTCAGGCCAGATCTGTTCTCAGCTTGAAATGATCATAAACAACAATCAGGATATCTAGCAATATTCAAGCAATTTTGTTCATGGTAAGATCATTTTTCAATAATGTTGAATCCCTCCAAATAACACAAATGTACACATAGTGGGCAATAAGAGCACTGGCATAGGGTTTTTCTAAAATGTAGGTTTTTATATATGTATTAAAAAAAATTCAGACTTGGCATTCAAAAGGACAAATAAAATGCAATAATTTCTTCCGTCTAAATGTGACCAATTAAACAAAGATGTAGCTGCATCCATCAAGGCAGGTGATAAACCAGATGAATGCTGTAAACAGACAACAGCTCAGTCCAACTGGACACTGAGCTTCACAACAATCAGTTTTAAAAAGAACTGTCTGCATGCATGAGATAGAGCATGTACTTAAAATATATCCTCATTTTTAAAATCTATGGTTATGTCATCACTTTCATACAAATATGCTTCTTATTGTTAAATAATCCTCTGCTAGGATATTTGGACCTAATGCTGATCGCAGAGAAACTGTAATTGGTATGGTGACATGAGTGACGGCAGGTTATTAGCTCCATGTTTATATAGAGTGTGTTATAATTACTGCAAACAAGCTGTGTGTGAAGTTAGTAATTGAAGTTAGTGAATTAATGCCTTCTAATTACCAACAGCTTGATTTGTTTGTGACTGTCCAAATTTGCACTGCTTCTTTATGCTGCTTTAATCATTCCTGAAGCTGATTGGATGCATACCACTGCTTGCTGGGCTCAGTCTGGAGTTTGTAACTCAGGTGAAATAGAGATTCAAACTTGACCTTTGGAGTGAGTGTGTTTGGACATGGTTGTTTGGCTCAGTGTGAGCCAAGTGGTGAAGTGGTGACCTGACACGGTGCCTACAGCCTCTCAAGGATTGGGTTTGGAAAATTTGGAATACCCAAATCAAGAACACCTGTCGACTTAATTAATAAAAACGCATCTGAATCCACAACAGCTATGTGTTCAGAAGTTCAAACATCACATGGATTTTACCAGCAAATACATTTTTTGTACAGACAGACATAAATAAATGCACCTTTTTCAAACACTTTCACTGACAAACATATCTAGAGGCTAATTAGACACTAAGGAGTCACACCTTGTAGACACGTAGCAACAGTCCTACCCACACAAACTACCTATCAGATTAAGGCCCAAACTCTGCCGTTTCCAACAATACAAGAATCAACATGCTGTGTGCAAAACTCACTGAACCAGCAGCCAAAGAAAACAAAAACACAAAGCTAATTTCACGAAGCTATAAACATAAATTTATTCCTGCCTTTGCTGTGTCATCATCATAATTCATGTTAGAGTAAATATTTCCACTCAGGTCTTGTAATCCATATTCCTTGTGTCACACCGATGTGAAAACTCACTATTTTCAGCTTTTCTGTTTCCATGGATACCGCCTATAAACTCAAAGGACTTCCTTCACTTTAGCACGCAGCTGGAGCTTTCAGGTCATTTACGCAAATGCGTTTTTGCTTGTTGTGATTGGTGAATGATGTTGCTATGGGATTTTGTAAATCCCCCTGATTCTATTGGCCATTAGATGTGTCAATCACTCAAATCAAGCGACGGGCTGCAGATAATGTGCCCTCTTGGTTTGGTTTTTCGACTCAATGCTTAATGCTTTTCTAACCAGAGCACCCAGGACAGAACGGTTTAGTAGCACTTCACTCTTATATTGTTTCAAAAACCATTGTTATTAATTGCAAATTATATTTATAGGAAGATATAAGTTGGCGGGGAAAAAATAAAATAAAAAAGGGAGAGAAATTTGTAATTGCTCACCTGGTGTCAAAATGTCCAACAGTGGCACATTTAGAATGTTCGCTTGAAATTTTATTAACTAATACTTTTTCAAAATGTCTATGCCTCATTTTTTGGGGAATGAAATTTGGTACAGTAAATAGTCAGAACTTGTACTGTGGATTGCTACAGGTTCTGGGTCTCAACTGCATGCTTTTAAGGAAAAGCCACATTACATAATGTATTCCATTAGAATTTATTATTTTTATTTTTTCACTAAGTGCCAGATGTATTTCCTCTTATTCAGTAATACAAATGTTGATTTTTAGACCTCTAGAATATTCACTGGAATATTCCCTTTATTTTGATACCTGAACCAGTCAAATACACCTTGAAGTTCTTGAGATACATGGAATTCATTTTGGGGAGTCATTTCAAGAACTCTCCAAAAAATCTCCAAAACAGAGGCGTTGTTTTCAAGGGGAGAAGGACCATGCTAACATTAGCTGTATCAAACAAAGCATCAACATGCTAACCTTAGCTTACCAATTCAGCAAATTTCTCTGGATAAAACTGTAACTATGTTAAGTCAGATATTCTGTTAAAGCGATCTGTGTTTTAGTTAACATTGTCAGGACATTATAGGTTCCTCAAATGAAACATAAAGATGTGACTGGATATTACAACATGCCTATTTCTAAATGACTTGGATTGGTCCAGCAGGCAAAATAATATTGTTCAGTACAATCCTTTTTTTTTTCTCCATAGAGTTTTTGCAGCACTAGTGGCTCGCATTTTTTTTTTGCAATAGTAGGTTGACAGGAAAGAGGGCGAGGAGAAGACATGCGGCAAAGGTCGCCAGGACCAGGAGTCGAACCCACGACGTTCATGTCAAGGACTAAGGCCTCCAAACGTGGGGCATGCTAAACCCCTGCGCCACCACATCACACCCTGTTCAGTACAATCCTAGTGAAATTTCATTCGACCATTTTCATTTCATCAGACTAACAAATGCATGCATTTTTCGTCTTGAAAATGAACTTTTATCTATCCAACAATGTTCTCTCTATCTATTCTTTTCACCATTATTTCTTGTACAGTAGTGCTTATTTAGTAAATTGAAATGGTAAATGGACTGAACTTATATAGCACTTTTCCAGTCATTTTTGACCACTCAAAGCGCTTTACACTAGAGTCACATTCACCCATTCACACTCACAAACGCATGCACATTTACACACCAATACGCAGATCAGTAGGCAATTTGGGGTTAAGCGCCTTGCCCAGAGGCACATAGACATGTGGCAGTAGGAAGCTGTGATGGAACCTACAACCTTCCTATTGCAAGACGACTACTCTATCACACAGCCACAGTTGCCCAAAATTTATTTAGTCTTTCCTTCTAAAATAGACATTGTTTCATTGAGTGAAACTTAATGAAACAAAAACCCATCCATCTTCTTCTATACTTTTTCTCCCTGTTTGGTCAGAGTGGTCATTTCCTTTCTCATTCTCTACATTTTAATTTCATAGAATCATCTTTCTGGTCCTGTCTGAGTCAAATATAGCTAATAGTGTTAACCTCACTGAGAGGAAAGCTCTTCCATTACTGACAGTAAATGTTGTCTCTGTATAAGATGTTGTGCTGTTTGTGTTTACTTCTTGTAGGAAGGTAAGCATGCATTGGATAACTCTCATGGCTTTTCAAAGTGGTAGTTACCCCTGCTTACTCTTGCTCAAAGTGTAGTTTCATACGATAAAAAGCAAGGCCTCGTTTTCAGTGTTGGCTGTATCTCGTCATGCAGGTCCTTTCAGTCCCACTGAGGTCTCTCTGCAGCAACTCCCCATCTAATGGAGGTGAGTAGAATTTGGTTTTCCAGCGCCGGCTGAATGGACGGCTGGATAAATGGATTTGTGAATTGCATTCGTTGCATACGTGTTTCTGAGTGAACCGCAACACTTCAACTTTTGCTGCCGCTGCTCTCTCACATGAAGGAATTATTCGTTCACCGCGGCGTTTCGCATGTGAACACCAACCTTCGGATGGGAGCGCTGTAAATCAAATTCCATTTGAAAGCCTTGCTATGGCTGTCATCAAAAATTATTTAAATTTCAAAAAGAGGGGCAATTTATGTTTTAAAAACGCTAACATCAGCATCATTCCATAGAATCCTCTGAGCCAAGAAGTTTTTTAGTCCGGTTGCAGACTTGCTGCCCGTATGGGCTCTTTACATGGTGAGCTGCATGGCAGCACCAACACACAAAACACTTCTTGGTCAAATCAATTCTGAATGGAACTAATGTCAGGGAAGGCATTCCTGTTGATCCAAATCTGTTCTGCTCTTTCGTGATTGATGTTTTTCACAGTGAACTGAATGTTACAGCTGTTTTGAATAAGAAAAAGAAAACTTCAGGAATTTTCAAAAATGTTAACACCTCTGCATATTTATTGAGAATAAAAGCAGCAGCAGGGTATAACTGAAGAATGTTGGCGCACTAAAACTACTGTCAGTAGTTTTGGAGTAGTAATCATCAAAACTTATGGGTAACACTTTATTTGACCATCATAAACATGACATAACACCTGTCATGAACATGAGTAAGTCTTCATGAATATTTATGACTGTTGTCATAAAGTGTCATTTGGTAAATAATGACATTTTTAATACAAAATTGACATTATTCAAAATGTCTTTGTTATGACAACTTGACATTAACCAAGAAATCATGATCTGACATAAATCTGTTATAAAAGTATTACTGGTTACACTTTAGCTTTAATAACATAAAGCTACATAATTTTTAAATCAAGTCACAAAATGCCATAAATATTTTTTATATACAAAATTTCCAGCTAGAACCTTTTTATTGTGTTTCTGGTACACCCATGATTCAGATGCACAAGCAACATCTGCAACAAAAATTATAATTCCCCAAAAAACCAACCTGAAGGGATGCTGGAAAACATTACTGTTGTGTTCAGATTGTGCTAAAAGCAGTTAGCCAATCAGTGAAGCTATTCACATCTCAATACTAAATGTCCATTATGCTAACATCAGCATCTACAGTCCACATTTATGAATAATCAGGAGTTCCTGAGTAACTCGAAATGCTAAATGCAGAATAGCATTTAGTACTTGTCTGATAGTTGAATAAATAAATAGCAGATTAAAAACAATATATATCTTTGTCGTCTATTTGTTCAGTAATGGAGCAGCAAAAATGGGTTTTTAAATTGACAATGTTTATTTTGACAATACGTTTTTTAATTAGAATGTGATTATTGTCAGTTAATTAATTACATGCCCTGCAATAAACTGTATGTACAACTTTAAACATGTGACAGAACTCTTCTCTCTTTATACATTTCTTGAAATGTAATCAGCTGCTCCCAGTTGTAAAAACTATAACCTTGTTGCCACGGTTTTGCATCCCAACATGCATCCAAAAGTAAATAAGAAAGAGAAAAAATCCCTCCATCTGTAAAACATCCAAAACCAGTTCAAATATGCAACACCTCTTCCCCCCAAAATAAGAACAAATAGAAAAAGAAGAAATCAGAACCAATGACCTTTGGTTTGTTTGGATTTTTAAAAATACAATCAAACTGATTGTGAATGATAATGAGCTATCAGTAGTAACTAATAACATTTCTCTCACCAGTGATAGTGTAGCTTTTCAAAACTTAACTTATACAGAATATCTCCAAAATCAAGTCACAAAATGCATTACGGTAAAACATATATCAAAGATTAAAAGAAAGAACCAGAACAATCACTACGACAATACAAACAACAGGTAAAAAAAAATATGATGTGTTCGACTGCATTAATGCCTACATTTGCATCAGCTGCTTTTTTATTTTTATTTTTTGCACCTACATATTTCTCAACTTTGAAAATGTAATTTAATATAACTATCATCCGCTGCAGCTCTGGAAGAAAGTGAAAAAGCTTTTAAAAACTGAACCCTTTTCAGAAAACAAACTTTGTACGACCTGCTTTATTTCATTAATGAATCATTATATGAATCATAAAACTAAACATAGAGCATGAATGACGTATACGAATATGCATACGTCATTGCATATTCATTGTATATTCATTGCATACAGACGTGTATTTACAGAAAGACTTTCAACATGAAATTCACGACAGAAGCAAAAATAATAAGCAATGTTATTAGTTCCTCTTGTACTTCTTTCTCTACGGGCAACAGTCTTATCTTTGCAGTAATTCATGTAAACTGTGGCAGGTTGTAACGTCGCCCGCTCTGTCACCAAGGCTAATAAGTGGAGATGATGATGATGATGATGATAATTACCACTCTGTTCTTCTTCTTTCATTTAGCTGACTAGAAATAACAAGCTAAGTATGCTAAACAGACCTGAAATCACATACAAACAGCTCAGATCAATAAAGCATAAAGCATTCATAACTGTTGAGGAACAGCAGCTCAGCTGATAATCTGAACTCCACAGTTAGCTTGTCGATAAACACAGAAACTCCCCGATGCTCACATTTCCTCCTGCAGGGTCACCCTGACAGGATGAAATCTGAAAGTTTCTCAGTCAGTGAGAAGGTTTAAAAAAACATCCAATATTATCCCAGGAGATGATAAAAACAGATTCTAACGTGACAATGTGGATGTGATCGCAATAAAATTAATCACATTTACTGACTGTTGCAGTTTTACATCTTCTGACATTTCGACTGACTGAGCCAAAAAAAAAAAATCATCTCAATCTTTCTCTATCTGTATATTTTTAAAATAATTACAATAAATAGCAGTGATATTTAATTTTTAGTAAGTTTAACTAATATTTGACCCAAACAAGTTGAAGAGATGATACATCACAAATCATGCACATGAATACATTTAATTTTTTCTCCACATTGTCAAAAACACCTGGCTGGTTCCAACAACTACATAAACAATTACATTTGTCTATTGCACTTAAATTAAGAATGATTCACCTGCTGTGACCCAAACACACAGTCTCAACTTCCTCCTGGTCCACAAGGACCTGGATTCTACCTGGATTGAGCCGCTTGGACTGAAGGTTTTACAGTTGATTTGAAAGCTGAATTTGTGCTATGCTATCACACTGGAGACTGCAATTACAAGCACCATTTCAGCCAAATTTTTGAAATCAGGGAACATTTGAAACAGTTGAAAATGTTTATGGGTCTCCATTGAGTGGGCAGGAGTGTGAGTTATATCCGTCAAAATGACAGATGGCCTTCAGACTTTTCCATCTTCGTTTTAAAAAACAGTCAGAGATGGAAAATATTCGATTAACTTCACCCGTGTTTTTGGAAAAATATTTGTTTTTGAAAAAATATAAATCTCCTAAATCTGTCAGTGACTAGAGTGCATTAGTACAAGCCTCTTTGAGGATTTCTGAAGATGAGTTTACCTTTTCAGGAAACCTCATCGATATCCAGCATCTCTCCACCTCTAACAGGGATCTCATTTGTTATGGTTTGTCAAGCCTGATAACCCAAAATATACCCTGGACACTTTGAACCTGCTCTGGAGTCCAGGCCCAGGGATATTTGCTTTCTAACCCCCACTCATTATTTCTTTCTGGTCCTCCTCCAGACATTTCTTCTCCTCATCTTTTTCTCCACACTTTGAAGGGAAAAACAACTTGATCTCATTAAAAACACAGAAAGATTCCATTTACTCTGCTGATATTTATTCACTGCGCACTGTTTACCTTCCTTCTGCTTGCATCTCTTTGCCATAAACAGCAATGAATCTTTTCTTGTTTTCCACACTATATTTTATTCACTTTTGTTCAGATATTAATACCAGTCTGTCTACAGAGGCCTGTGGAGTAGGATCCAGCAGCAGCAGAATACAGATGAGCCAAAGCAGAGATTAGAGGTCAGAAAACAAACAGTGCCTACCAATACATTCCATTTCATTCTTCATGCTGCTTCCCACCAGCGGGGAAGCATGTCTCCTCTGGTCATTTTTTTTGTTTTTTTACCTATTTTTTGAACTGGAAGAAATTTAGCCTTTGAACCCAGCTGCTAAAAGCATATTCATCTCCCCTTTGTCTTGTGGTGACCCCATACAACTGTTACTAAATTTTCACACATGGCATTCTAGTTTCAGATGAATTATTCACACATTTGTCTTTAGCCATGGCAACACTTTCATATCACAGAGATGTGGGAAAGGAGGAGGAAATAATCTAAAATGAAAAGTAGCAAAGGGGTGGAACCTGAAAAAGAAAGCTGATTGGTATCGTTCAGATTTCACATTCACTGGCTGAAAAGCAACAAAGCTGAGCGCCCAGAAAGAATGCCACAATTCAGGTGTAATTTCGTACCTATGCTGACCTGCACTGGGTGCATAAATGTATCCATTTGCAACAAGAAGGGATGTCTAACACAACATGGTGATCAGGAGTGGAGCGATAGTGTTGTCAGGCAGTCAGTAAAAACAGAGATCGAATGGTTTATACAAAGATTTAACAGCATTTGATGAACTTTAATAGGAATCCCATCATGGTTTCCTATTAAAGTCTTGTTCCAAAGTCTTGCATGTGTCAAAGAATACATAAAACCATATGAGGTATGAGTTTTTTTTTGGTTTTTTTTTTATGAATGTGCAATCCGCATTGAAAACAGCCTTGTGGAATCAGGCAGACGCAACTTTCCCAGCATTTATACTCTTAAGTGTCTCATTATCATTGTTGTCCATTCTCTGATAGAGAGAATGGACAACAGCGCATTGTAAGTGTAAGGCACTTATAGCAAACATACAACACTACGCAAAGTGTTTGGAAGTAATAAATACAGCTGTTATTATCAACATGGCAAATCTGAGGGTAATGACGACTTTACGGGCAGAATCATAAAGAAGCCTGTGTGTGATCCTCCACTAAGAGGATCACACACAGGCTTCGTCTGCCATGTTTCTCTGCATGGAACTGTCTGTGTAGTCACTGAATGTATTCACACACTTCAGTGTGTGAATATTTGGACGTGGCTGTGAAAAATATGTAATTTAACAGTGTGTTCAATGACAAAGTTAAGAGGGAGAAAGAAAAATAAAAGGTAAAGAAAGAGAATATGAGAAGTACATTTTGGGAATCTGCCTCTACACCTGCAGAAAGAGAGAAAAGACCAAACTAAACAGAGAAACCATGGCAACATATGTTTATGTATTTAGTGACAAGCACAGCCCAAGTCAGTATATGTTTGTGAACACCTTGTCCATACTTGAGTGAACACCTTTGTAAACACCTGTGTGTGCATGTGAATATGAGTATATAAGGTTCCTATATGAGGGTGTGAGAAGACATGAGCTCGTTGCCAAATAAAGCTGTTCTAATTTAGTTACGTTTCTAAAAATGTGTTGTACTCATAGTCATGGTTCATGATTTGTAATGCCAAGCATCAGACTAACTTATTGTTTCAATTACAAAAAGGTCCCAGTCAAAAAGAGGGAAAAAGACATCATTTTGCATGTTTACTAGCTTTAGCAGTAGAAGTGTAGGCAGCAGAGTGGTGGCTGCTTCCAGCTGTCTGGCCCTGAATCGTGTATGTGGAAAGGCCAACAGAAAGGAGAGGTGTAATGTTATTCTGACACAGTGACTGGGGTCAGTCAAAGGCCGCATTAGATGAGATGCATCTGCTCAGCTCTCATGGTCAGTCAGTACTGGAGGGTGAAGGGCTTGGACTGTTCAAGACAAGACAAGGACAAGTTCAGGATTAATATTGAACAGCTACCAATCACAAACCTCAGTATGAAGCTACACTTTTCCTTCCAAAGGTATTCATACACTTTAAACTTTTGCATGCTTTGGTAAATTACAACTAGAACTTGTTTCATTGGGATTTTATCTGTTAGACTGACACAAAGTAAAAGAACAGTAAAGAGAAATTTCTCCTTCAGTTATATCTTGACTAGTTCTGAACTTCTGAACTTTTTGCAACTCCAAAACACTAATCATAAACATTAGTTTCACTATCACTAAAGCACAACTCGTTACTGAAAAAAGTGGTCCAACGTCTGACATCATTGACTTCACCAACACAGTATTTAATGGAAGCAAATGCTAAACCGCTAAATTTCATTCAAATTATTTCTGTTCTTGAAAGACTATAACCCCTGAGCATGTTCTATAATGTTTGTAGATAGTGTATTTAAGTTTATGTCTTGTTCTCTACTATCTGTGTTTTTGTTTTTGTATGTTTCTTGGCTGAAATAAAGGAATAAAAGAAAACAGGAAGAGGAAGCAAAAAGTTCTGTATAAACAGTCTTCACCCACAAAATAAGAGCATTAATATAAGTATCCAACAACTTAACTAAGCAGTCAATAACCAAAACTTTAACACAATTGTCCTACGTTAGATAACTAAAATGTTACTAAGAAGCCAAGTAAGATAGCACATATGACAAGCTAAGTGCGCTAAACGATTTCAAAGTTAGCAGAAGCATTGAAGTGCTAAACAAAGAAGATGGGAGAAAAACTTCAGGAGATGCTAAAGCCACCAGTGACAACCAGCAATGCCTAGTTACAGTACTTTGAAGGATTGCCATTCTGGCAAACATTTACTTTCATTTAACACTCATGAGGTTTACAAAGGATAATGCTTAATTTTAATTATTTTATATTTAAATGAATAGTTTTAATGCTATTCAGTAGCAGATTACCTTCCTTTTAAAAATGTCTCTCAAGATTTTATTTGACTGTCCATCATTTTTGCTCAGATGTCTGGAATATGTCTTCATTTTTCTTCCTCATTTAACTAAAAACAAATCCCATGCAGACCCAGGATAGGATAATCAGTCTGGTCTGTGGGGAAGAAGAATGGGAATTTTGTCCGGCCTGTTGGCATTACTCTTGAGATGAGCTAAGGGATTCAAAACTTACAAATGAGTTTAAAAGGGAAGACTAAAATGTCCAATGAAGGTTTAGGAGGTATGCAGGCATCCTAACTAAAATGGTTGTCTAATCTTTCAATTGAACCGAAATGCAAATATTCCTTTAGTGCCTCCTGCAGAGTAGGGACTGTCTATAAAAATTAGTATAACACAGCAACTCGTTTCTGATCTAAAAATCCAACGAAACGCAAATCCCATTTCATAATGCGTTGCTTCATTTAATGACAAAGGGCTCAAAAAGCTTTTTGCTTTGCTTTACAAGCACCTCGGTGTAAATTAGTGACCCACGTGTTTCCCCGACTTCTACTTTTGTTTCTTCTTTGTAATTAAGGCCCATGTTTTATAAATGTCACGCTGCTTTGTAATTAGAGTCTCTGCATTATAGATGTCTGCACAACTACATGGGAAGGAAGATGTGTGACGCAAGCTTCGCACTTTTGTTTTTCCGCCTCTAAAATGGAGAGTGCGCCCGCAGAGCGGCGCAGACCTCGGCCCGCGCCGCTCCGTCCTGGAGCTATGCATTATTGAGTGTTGTCCTCGGCAGGGGGGTGCAACACACAACCTTACAGCGCCATCCAGGAGGATGGGAGTGAGGCCTTGCCAGGCAGTGGAGCGCGTCTCATCTGATGTACTGCTATAGCCTTATAAATTAGTCTGACATCAGTGGGAGAGAAGAGAGAGGACTACCGCATAGAGACAAAAATGGCCTCACTTAGCAACACACACCCATCCGTCCATTTATACGTCCGTCTGTCTTTACCCAGTTGAACTGGTGTCTAGTAGAAAAACTTAACTTTTAGTACTGATTTGTCTGATTTTACAGTAACTGATGGCAATTATGCAACCACAAGGAATAAATGATGACACTGAATCAAAGGGTGAACCTATAACAGCTCTGTTACTAATCTCTGCTTCATTTGCTTAGAAGGTCCGGTTTGTTTGGGGAGATGCAAATGTGCAATTGAACTTTGATTTGGACTAAAAAAGCAAACTCCACATCTGTGTCCGCCTACAAACGTCGGCCTTGGTTTGGTTGAAGTGAACTCCAGAATGGTTCGAATGGTTTTTATGAATGTCAGGTGGACTAGAGTCTTCTCCAAGAGCAGGAAGCGAACTACAGTGCAGGGCTTTCTGGGTAAATACATCCAAAGCAAACATGTGAATCTAGCACTAGCCGGTTAAATAGCTTGAGGTGTTTTACAAAAGAGGAAAAAAATCCTACAACAGAAACAGAAAACAGAAACACCCCATTTTTTTCCATTTCGAGAAAAAGGAAGTTGCGCTCAGTGTCTTGTTCAGAGGTTTTTCATTTGTTTCCTTCAGTAGTTCTTGGAAGAGCGCCACCACAGGCAATGGGGTGAACAGGTTGCTCAAAGGTTTTGGTTCTTTGGTTCCGTTTGGTTTTCTGACATAGTACGCACATAGCCAGATATCTAGGAAAACTGATAAATGTTTTTTTTATTTTGGCCTTTCATCCACATGAAAACTCACCTTGATATCATTTAAAAGGACTATTTATAAAAACTCTGACCAAAGTGAAGATTTGAGAAAACTCAGTGTTTGTGTTTGAATGTGCACATGGAAAAGCAGAGATATAGGGTATGACCTGCAACAATTAATGCGCCAACATATCCACACATTGGCTTTGTGGATATATTCTCAATTCCCAGTCAATATCATCTTGAGTTTAATCTTTACACAAATTAACCTCAGGGCGCCATGTTTCATTTTTAACTGGAAGTCATGGTTATTTAGCCGCGTGCTACACTGCCCTCTAGGGTTTAGGCATGTTTAAAACAACACTCAGAGGCACATTTGAACAACGCGGCAGAGATCTTCAGTTTTATAAAGATCAAGCTACTGATATTTTTACTTCACTTACAAACCAACATAGTACCAACTCACACTTGCACACAACCACACTGGCTTCTTTGCATGCAAATAATCCTAATCATCTTGACCCAAATAGAAGCAAGCAGGCATTAAATGCACCTGCTAAACAGATGAAAGCAAAACTGTCAAAACTGCGGCACTTAGGAAATATGAAACAGTGGCCAAACGGCCCTCTTTACATGTGCCTGCTGACATTATGGCCAGTATGGAGTGGCTCTTTTGCTTCAGTAATGCTGATCAACATCGCTCTCTTCTAAATGCAACAATTACACCTGAGCTTAAAAAAAAAAGCCAAGGTAGCTTTTCTACAGCAAGGAGGAGAAAAACATAAATCAATGCCTGAAACCGGGGGGGGGGGTCCGGTTTGCCATGGAGTCTGGTTTCATGTATCGATGGGTCGGATGGATCGGCGTTTCCCTTCAGCCCTTTGTTTTGCATAGAGCTGAACGGAGGGGCCTTCCTTCGTTCAATGAAGCTGCTTTGTACTTCAGCCTTTTCTGTCTGTTGCACCACTGGCCTAATTTCAAGCGACTGCCCATTGATTTGTGTTTATCATGTTAATAAGATGCTGGGCTCTTTAGGCTAGAAAACCAGTAAAGACTTTTACTTGTGTGGCCATCAGATAAATACTGTTGGAAAAAAAGTTCTTAGCACTGACTGATGGGAAATTGGAAAGGGAAATAAAAAAAAGAGAAGATAAATTTTACTAAACCTCAATAAATTTGATAAACAAGATAAATGACAGGCAGGCTTATGATAGTTTTAGGCTTTCCTTATAGTTTAGTTTATAGTTTATAAACTACACACACACACACACACACATATATATATATATATAAATTCCCTTCTCACCCACCGCGGGTGGTGTTTCTTCCTCTTAGCTCGGGTCCTCTACCAGAGGCCTGGGAGCTTGAGGGTTCTGCGCAGTA